>CABFPE010000003.1:3850643-3863459 GCA_900660155.1 Hofstenia miamia | reverse complement strand
CAAATTATCTCCCGTTAAACGAAGTCGTGGACCACTGCCTCGAATACCCTAGTGCTCGAACGTTTTTAGCTTTCCATTTAATTAATAAATAAACCTGACAAAAAGAAAACGAAGTAAATCCGATAAATTTCGGCCATCAACAAAATATAATATTGCACCGTTTTTATACTAGAAATTGTTTAAACAATCAAATATTTGGCTAGTACCTGTTAATACTGAGTTGTTGACAATTTACTAAATCTTCATTCTTTTTCGTTTGCCACCTTGCGCACGTCAGCATTAATTAGCTTTTTGCGACTTTGCCTTTTTACCAATTGTCAAATATCCATTTGTACTGCCAATTAATTAATAGAAAAATTACTGCCTATAAATTTACAAATAATTAACTAATCATAATCATGTGTTGTACAATTAATATTTATTTCAATTTCAGTCTTAGTTCTTCCTTTGTTTCTCTCAATTTGAGCACACATGATTTGAATTATGTTACACTCTTACCAATATATCTCAATAAATTCCAATCACAGCATAAATTCAGTTAATTCACACATTAATACTAAGTCATTTTAATTATGGAAACATACTATATACCGGCATAAATCAAGAACTTTCGAGAAAATTAAGTGTGCAAATAAACCTTGCAATATAAATATATATAAATATATAACAGGACGCAGAAATCAGAAATTAACAAAAATTTTCTAAACCCGCAGTGTATAATATATAAAAAAATTGTGAACGACTTTCTTTAAAATATTCAATATTGTCCCATCAACCAATCCAATTTTCTTTACCTCAAAATATTGCATAGACATAATAATATAACTCTAAAAATTAAATCGCTAAAATAATAGAAAAATCTTTTCTGAATACATCAATGTATGCATGGAATAAATCTATTAAGCAAATTAATAAATTAAGACTATCTAAGAACGAAATTAAAAAATATTTCTGTAGTCATACAAAGGAAAGGCTTGAATACAAATGCTGACTATTCATTACATCGCTATAGCACAAGCTAAAAATTGTAACTGTTTTAGATGTGTATTAGATTTTTTCTGACGCTATTTAGAGTTGTATATTGTAAAAAGCAACTTTAAATATTGATATTTGCTTTCTTTTGTGCGTAATGTACTCCTCAATTTTACTAGAATTTTTTAACATACTTTGAAAGCCCATTTTTTAGAAGAAATCATTTAGATATGCGAAAAATATGTTTTAAGGCTTCAAACATTCAATAAACACGTCTGTTGATGATCTATACAAGTTTAGAAGTACACATTAGATATTGAAATGATAAAGGTTATTGAGAAACTTAGCTTTATAAAAGGTATCTAAATTTTAAAAAATAATGACAAAAGAATAGCACAATATTGAAAGTATTTTATAATCACAATTTAGGGCATATAAAACAAATTATCACACGTCGACACTTGACTTTATTCAGCTTGAATTAGCGAATGAATAAGACTGTATAAATAGTAGAAAAATGAAACGAGGCAAAATGCCAATTTTACCCATCCNAAATTTTAAAAAATAATGACAATATTGAAAGTATAATCACAATTTAGGGCATATAAAACAAAATAAAATTATCACACGTCGACACTTGACTTTATTCAGCTTGAATTAGCGAATGAATAAGACTGTATAAATAGTAGAAAAATGAAACGAGGCAAAATGCCAATTTTACCCATCCCTCTCTCATCACTCTGCTGAGCTCATTAGAGTTCATAATAGTGGTAGCGTCGTATATGCCAACTCCTGACATTACTGGACGATTGAGGTAGCGATAGATGTTATAAGCAATTAAAGGAAGATTAAGTGCAAGGGAGAAAATCTCCCCACTGATTAAGAAGAGTAAATTGTAGAAAATCAAGACCCCGTACTCCGGGAGAACCAACGGATTCATGGACTCCACTTGCTCCAAAGGATTTTTATAGTCTGTTTTCAACTCATCAATAGCTATGATTTGATATATGGCTAAGAAGAGTAAAACACAGGACAATATGAGAGCGACAAGGTAGGCGAACGCAACAAACGTAAATGCCATTAATCTAAAAGGAATTACAGATGAGAACTCAACATAAGTTAGTTAAAAAATAACACATTGGAATTAAATACATGAAAATAGCGACCACTCGTTTCCTTTTGAATAAATTACGAAAGACTAAATTAACGTGTAGCATTGAAACCCCTATTTTTACCGATAATTTGAATATCATATTTCGTAAAAATTTAAAATTCAATGGATAATTATAATAAAAATTGTGCTAAATCAATAGTTGAGATTATCAAAATTCCTCTGTCAAAAAGGTAATGCATTAAACTCAATGCGTATTATGAAATGGAGCGAAAAGTATTCGCCCATTCGAGCTTGAATTAAACTTTGGCAACAAAAGACTATATGCATTAGTTAATAAATAGTAATCATGAACACCTGTTGTTAAAAACGTATAAATATTTTAATTTAACACAAAAGAAAACATTTAGCATTTCAACACGTCACTATTTATAGACTGTATCAATTTAAAAAATAAATTTTCATCAAGATTGATGCTGTCAATAGCAGGCGATAAGGACGAGGAGCGCCGTTGACAACGCTTCAGAGATTCTAAAACAGTTTCCAATTCACTGGATAAGTCTCTGGCAAGTTTCCGTCTATCACTGAAATCTATAGTTGCATTATCAATATATGACCAACTTTGTGAAATACACAAAACAATTGCGAGCTCTAAAACCAGCTTGATAGTCGCTTTAGAAAGAAAAGGAAAAGAAGTACTAACAATGGGTGATTCACAACTTTTTTGCTGTTTGGGTGACTTGATTGCGTCAATACGAGATGAAAAAACGCCCAATGAAAAAGAACAACATGAAATAAGATTCCCTAATGTTGGTAATTGATTAATATCAAAAGCAGGACTAGTAAATATAAATCTGAATGTAGAATCTTGAGAAATTTCCTTGAAGTTTTCTACAAAACAGATGCTCAGTGGTGTTGAGCATCTTTTTAATATAGCCAAGCAATATGCTGAAACATCTAATAGTTTTAAATGTATTCGTTCAAGGACATTTGGAGAAAAGGCAGATTCACTGCTAAAAGGCAATAGAACGCCAGTAACACCACGCCTACGAATTTTGGAGCCCCTTCTTGGACTTGATTCCCTTAAATCCTTAATTTCTTCGGGGTATGATTCTGGTTTCTCCAACAAACACTGTAAATATTTAGGTCGAAGTAATAATGCTATGGACGTTTGCAAGCAAACAGCTATTGAAACTTTTATGCTTGTAAAACAATCAGGTAATTGAAACTTAACCAAATTAGCAAAATTTGAAAGTTCATATATAAATGGTAAAGTGCTAAGTAACTCGTCTAAATAAACTTCACAGGGATAATAAAATAATATATTGCAACAACTGATGAAACGAGAACTGTAAACTCCAAAAGTGTCGATCGATTCCATTGTAAACGTACCGCCAAGTGAGCACAAACTGTTTGTCATAATTTGTAAATGTAGCTTATAAACATTTAACCAATTAAGTTCATCATTTGCAGGGCCTGACTTCAAAATGGGAAAATCTTTGAGTATGTGAAATATTTCCAAGGAAAGATAATGAAATTTATTTTGAAGTAGAAGCGAAGCACCTGTCTCATCATTGCTCATTTTAACAAAGAGTGACAAAATAGATTTGACAAAGTTATAGCAGTTTCTAAGTCGAATGGCCTCAGTTAAAAAAGATATAAGGATGTTTATCAAGTTAACATTAGACATGGAATTTACTAATGGAGCAATGTTGGACTGTTTGCTATACATTTCAGTAAGCAAAACAAGAAGAATGGAACCGAGTTCATATAAATTAGTAGTGTTCGTTTCTTTATGCAATTTAACATCGATGAACAATTGTATTCCTGAATAAAGGTGTTGCATAAAAGAATCTAAACTTACATTTTCAAAATCTGAGGCTGAATAGTCTTTTTGAATTGTATTAATCAGTAGATATGAGAAACTAGAAGCAAGTTTGCTCATCCAATTGAGTTGCGGTAATTCTAGTGACATTTCGAAGATATGAATAAGCATAGAAAATTTTATTTTAATGTCTAGGTATTTTCGTAATGTAAGCATTATTGAAGTAATATGAAGAAGAAGTTGTATTGAGTCGGCATAATTTAATTTCAACAAAGTGAAACAGGAATTTGATAAATCTTCACTGATACTTTGCAAACTGTTTTTACTCAAAGCAAACATCATTGACTTAGATTCTTGATTTAAAAACAAAACCGATATGAAGGAACGGAATGACAAAGCAAACATATTTACATCAATATCAGAAAGAGAGTTGCTGAGGGGAACAATAGTGTTCAAAATGGAAATCCAAGATGGTATTTTATTAACAAAGGTCTTTAAGCACTCATTTAATTTTGGAGAAACTTTTGTGCTTATGAAAAGTTCAATTGTCAAAAACTTAAATATAAAGGTAGCTGATCGAACAAGATTAAAATTCTCCTCTAACTTTTTATCGCTATTAAGCACCAGAATTGGACCTAACACGACTTCCCAAAACTCTGGCACTGTTGTAATAGTTAAAATGACGAAATCTTGGCGCACCTTCCACAGAGTATACAAGAAATATAAACACGCGTTAAAAAGTTTGGGTTCACAAGCCTCACGATTTCTTAGGTTTTCAAAAACAATTTTGTAGCAAGAGCTCTCACTAATTACCGGTCCTTCCGAGGTATTTTTGATGTTAATAAAATACTCAAAAATAGCAGGTTGATGTTCAATGCAACAGCGAATCCAATTTAAAATTGCTATTTTTATTGCCGTGGTTTCCGAATTTCGTTCTAGTCGACGTATAGCAACATCGCGAATACATTTCCTAGAATCGCCCAACAAAGAAAATAATGATATTCCAGGTATTGATGAGAAACGCGTAAGAGTATTGCAGCATGCAATACAAAGGTCATTATGATACTGATCAAATAACGAATCAACAAGAGAAAGAAAAACATTCGAATTTTCGGATGAAAACACTTTTATAGAATTCAATAAATGTTCTTCAATTAATGTTATGGATTCAGCATCCGTTTTATAATCAAAGCACAAATTTATGGCAGTTAATGTTTTGCATACCATGACATAGGTGTCATTAACAAGTGGTTTTTTAACAGCAACATCAAGAAGACTTAACGAAGTGTTGGATGACAATATAATCTGGGCTGTCAATGAAGACAAATACACATCATTGCAACTAGCAGACGATCGCAATGCCGAAAGTAAGCAATCAATACACTGCTCAAATAAATGCATGTAAGCTGATCGATTTCCAAAATAGGGCAGAAAATATTTAACAATTAAATACAAAAGCCCAACTTGAACTGAAAATGAGTCCTTATTGTCGTCTAAATAAAGTATTTTTCCAAAGCGTAAAACGGATTTTGTCACTGAAAAATTACAGAACAACTTTTCTTTAGGCCAAATGTTTTCATAAAAAATTCCTTCATTGAAAAAATCGGATTCGAAATGAATAGGCTTACATTGGGGAAAAAAATTTAAATGAATTAGTTCATTTACCACAGAGTTTCTAATTCTAGGAAAGATAAATGAAAAACAATCTATGCAGCCGGCAGCAAAGGTCAAAAAACTATCATTTTCGAACGAAGTAGTTTCCCGATAAATGCACTGAGAAAATTCCTCCACTAAAGAGAGAAGAACTTCATCGCAAACATTTCTATTTAGTAGATTCGCTATTAGTTTGGGAAGATGTTCAAGCTGCCCAACTTCAAAATTTGGAATCATATGCTTTAAGTAAAGCCAAGCATTATATTGCACATACCAAGAGATTAGTTCTGTATTTTCAACTAATATACCTTTTGTTCCCCGAGGAATTGATATCGAATGGAGGTTTTTGCCATAAATTAATTCCCAAACACCATTGGAAAGTTCGCGAACATCTCCTGGACTGTTATTTTGAATTGGTTCTGCGTATACGGTTAGTTTACTCAAAATTGCAAATACCTCCGATGATAACTTAGAATTAATTGCACATAAAGATAATATTCTGAAAGTAGTTTTCATTTGATATGGAAACTGTAGTAGCTCGTTTGATAAGAACATCGAAGTTGATAATGGTTGTTGATTATTTTGATAATCACTAATAAACGAAACAACATTTGATTTGCATTCGAGAGAAGAAAATATTAGTGATTGAATTGTATCCGGAAATCGCTCTAAATTAAAATGTGTCCCCAAACAATGGAGAAGTTGGAAAACATTTGTTAAAAAAATTTCCTTTATTGTGCCTTCATTACAAATATCATAACTTACCACTTCATTTAAGTAATCGAAGACATTAAGTTTTAAAGCTTCATTTGCCAAAAGTTCTTCAGTCTTTTGTAGTGTTTTAGTTAGTATTCGTCGAACAATAAATAACGCCAAGTAAATAGGACCAATAAATGGCAACTTGGGTGACTCAGTTAAAATATCTTCTATAGAATCTGCATCACAGAGGACGTGATTTTTTATATTCTGCTTAAAGCAAAAAAACAGACCAGCCAAATCAAATAACTCTAAAATTATCATGCAAGTAGTAGCTTCGATTTCTTTAATAATTAAGAGTAGGGGAGGATCTAATTTGATATATTGACGGAAAGTTTCGCCAAGGTTTACCATCAACACCATTTTTATAAACTCTTTAATTTCAGGTAATGGTAATAAAAAATCTGAATAGTCAATAAGTATGATCAAAAGCAATTCCTTTATCTCTTGCAAATGATATTTTAGTACACTACCATTAATATCAACCAAGTCCTTCACGATCTTGTAACAATGAAGGGCTGATCCACTTAGTGAAACATCTAATGATTCGAAATATTTTTTAAAAGCATCAGAGGAACTAGATAATTTTGATAGCTGAGCTATATACTGTATACATTTAAGCAAATATATACGTTCTGTACGATAAAATAATTGAAACTCGTGTATAAACTTCGGAATATGTCTTTCATTCTCGACAACATTGAGAAAGTCTTCGTAGCAACCCCTATATTCTCGATTAATAAATGTCTTAAGCATAGAGTAGGCTAAAGAGGGATCTAGATTAACAATGGGAGCTAAGTTTTCCAAAAGAAACTTTTTAACAGACGGTTTCATTTCTAACTGCTTAAATGTTGAAATGTCTTCATTATTGAAGGGTTTGTAGAAGCTTAATAGCAAACTGCATTTTTTCGAAAATCCAGTTAATTGGTTTTCTGATGAAAAAAAATCTTTTCTGGTGAGTAATTGTTGATAAATGTAACGATTACTTTCATATTGCTTAGTTTGAGGCATTTCTAGTAATGAAACGAATGACAAATTAAATTATAAATGGTAAATATATGATAAATATAAATGCACACTTGAAAGAAAATTAGGAGCGAACTATGCCCCAAATATTTCAATCTCTTCACAAATATTATAATAAAATCAAAAATTAACAACAGATTTACTCCAAATTATTGTTTCGCTTTTGCTACATTAACATTCACATCTATTCTATTAAAAATGTTTTATGAATGAAAACACCAAAGTCTAGTAAAATTTATATAACACATATTTAAGCAATATAAATTTATAAAATAGTCATATTTAACGCAAGCCGGCGTTTTAGTTTTAAAGTTATAACTGATTTGACAAATTTCAATGTGCTACAAAAATTATTAATTAGAATTAAATGTCTGCGATATATATGTATTCCGGAAGATTACACTTCGATGGTTTGTACCAAATGCATTGAGTAAACAAGGGAATGCCATTGCAAACATTTCGCTAATCAAATGAGAAGAGATTTTAGATTTCCAAACAGTTCAGACTGAACTTTTCAGTATATAAATAAATGCAAGGCTGACGGGAAAATTGTTAATTCAATCCCAACCACTGCCAATGCAAATCTATATGAACCTGATAATGATATATACATGTTTTAAGACAAGTGGATGCATCCACAAGAAGTAATACGTTGAGATAAACAAATTCGACGTAATAAAGAGGGAAACACACAATAAGGACATAGATAGAAGGCAAAAGATATCTTAGACTCCAAGATAAACCTTACCGTTTGTTAGAATACGCAATTCAAAATCAAAACAAGTTCATGGATTTGCCTTACTTTATGGAATATATAATTCTATTTTGTTTAAGTTAAGTCAAGGAACTGAATTATAGAAACAATATGAATTTGGTATCCTCAATTAAATAAAAAACCTATTTGTGAGCCATAATAAACAATAACTAAAAACAAATTTAAAGAAATTGTGCATAAATTATACAATTAACAATAGAAAACAATTGTAAGTAATTTATTATAATTTCGACAGTGACTCGCTTGGAAATCCATAACTTTTTTCCCATTACTACGCAAATAATAGCAATAGAGAATGTAATTAATAAATAAATATGTCCAAATGAAAGAAGCAAGGCAAATTAATAAAAATATCTAATCGTGTGTCATCTACGTAGGCTTTTTCACTTAAAGCTGTTGCCGCATTGTGTACACTCGCCTTAAAGGATAGAATTGTCAGGCAGCACCAGGCAATTTAAGGAAGCAACTCTGAAATTCCAGGCAGTTCCAGATTTCTAGGCAGCACGGACACCCCGTGAAGAATTAACGATTCATAGTTTTAAACAATTTTCTCCAGGCTAATAAAGAATTTTGAAAATCCTTGGATATGACCATCCCGTTGAGGTTAAAATTCGTGCTAAATATTATTTCTCTGCCCGATGTACGTGAAAACTAAAAGACTTCTAAATCCTTCCCATTCATAATGTACAGAAAAATATGCCACCATCAACATGATACCCTTGGAGTAAAAGATGTAATCAATGCAATACTCAAATAGGCGTATCGGATGCATAACCAGTCCCTTCACATTGTAAACAGATAGTACAATCATATACACATTGCCTATAAATCTAATTTTTTGCAACATTTTGCAAATTCTAATATTTCGCAAATTTTCGCAAAAGTTAGTACGTGCGAAAGTTAGTGGGCCTAGTTTGGGCCCTACCAACTAACTTATTTATATCTCGTACACAACTTGAAAACCAATTCAAATATTCTCAAAATCTGTCAACATTATTCATTATACAGCAAAAGGCCATTATTCAAGGTAAAGTAGTTTAAAGCAATCTAAAGTAAGAAAGAAACAATATTAAACAATACAATTTTCTCGGCTCTAAGCAGATTTCAATAGCCATACTCACTAAATTGAATATCACACCAGCCAGTCATTTTTTCGCTACCAAATTGGGAACTAGGAACAAAAGGAGACTATGAATTTTAAATCATTACGAATCCATAATACCTTATGTAAATATCAAAATTACTAAGCGAATAGAAATACTTAAGTTTATAAAAGTGAGCTACTATGGCATATTTGACTTAGTGAACACCTGAAATTTTGGAATTACACATATTAAATTTTTCATTGATGAGCAATCGAATCATGGGATAAATTTGAAAATTAAATCAAAACTGACAACGATGACCTGCGATAATAGATAACGCGATCAAAAAATGTCAAATATTTACAAATTTTTCAAAAATTCTAGCCAGTTATTGGTGCCACTGACTTCATTTCTCAGCATCAAGAATTTTTGTTTTAAAAACCGTAGTTTGGTTGAAAATTTTGCAGCGTGTATAAGGAAAAAGGGAAAATGGATGAACCTTCATTTATTAGGATCTTGAAGAAAATGTTCCACCTTTTGAAGATGAGGATTTACTGCAACAAGATCCATTGTACATAATTCTTCAGGTTTCGCCATCATATAAAATTTTCATAATAATTTAAAATAATTTTAAAATTCCTGACGGAGTTATATCTAACATGTATGAATTAATTCCCAAAATAGTACAATGCGTTTTGCAAAGCGAAGTTTGCACCACTAGATATTACTGACAAAATTGTTTAATTGTATTTTTGTTAGTATATAATACCTCATATGTTATTTCATTTTAGACCAGAGGTAAACCTTTTTTCCGCCGAGAGTCCAATAGTTGTAGATTAAGTGAAGAAAGAAAACCTTCAAGAACAGATAAAACATCCATTCAAGATACTTCTCCTCTTAGTGCTTCATGGTTCTCAGCAGTCGGTTTGGGAACAGGTGAGATCCTTCTCCTATTTCGTCTTTGGAATGGGTGGCATTCTTATTCTCAGCCTTTCACAATATGATCGGCGTTTCGGAAGCAGATGCCGCAACACTTGTTCTTCACCCTCCTGTTACACTTTGTATCTTCAAGGACTGGCTTGACCATCAACTGTATGTATCCGAAAGGTATCGGCAATTGACAGATTAAACATAATGGGGTCAGTTACAGCACCTTGGGATACTCCACAATTTGATGGAAAAACGCAAGATGTCACGTCATCAATGAAAGCATAATTGGAATCAACCTTGTGGGCTAACAGTATCAAACGCCTTTGTTATATCGAGAGCAATGAGCTTGAAATAATTACTCGTATGGCGACATAATAGAATGTCATGGAGGATTTTGATGAGTGCACAACTAGTCGAGCTACGTTTGCTGAATCCGAATTTAACATTGCTGAGGGATGACTGATAGGCTTTGCACACAAATTTGTCATACAACATGCGCTAAAAACCTCTGGAAAAAACCACAGTAATGGAAACAGTACTTTGATGCTTCGGTTAGATGGGATTAGTAACCGTCGGTATCGGAATAATTTTAAACTGGCGTGCGAATTTGTTAAGCTCAACAGATAAATTGAAGATAGAGCAGAGGTTCAGTTAAAAACGGTGATGATTGTTTAGCAATCCAGTAAGGTAAACCCATGTTTTCGTTCGCTGTCTTTTTACAAGATATTGATATACCTCATGAACAGTGAAAGAAAGTAAATTCGAGATAGGAAGATCATATGGTAATATTAATGCCTTTTCGCTCACATAAGAATGAATTGAAATACAGGTCCATCTGTTCCGCTGAAATGGCACATTTAGTATTGGCCTGTCCAGACATATTATTTTTAACATTTTGCCACTACACTCTGCTTCCAATCTTTCCATTATCTCTGCCATTCTCCTTGATCAGGTTTCGAATGAGCTTGTTCTTTTTCTTGAGAAGGATTTTCACTACCGGTGTAATATACACAGAATTTTTCTCACGGAGAACAATTTGTCTGCGAGCAATAAATCCCCAAACTGTTGTACTGCTTCAACATTCGGCTACCAGAAATTCGAAGTAAAATTAATTTTAGCAAGGTTCTCAACAAAGAGTTTTTAATACTTCTCTCACTGATCACAGAAACGACAAACGTTGTTCTTGTTCCGAGAGCCGGAAATACTCCGTATGACACCTATATGGTCAGTGGCAACAATGGTGCGTGCAAATCCAGCGAATTTCCATTGAGTACGAGCAAAATTCACAGTCGGCAATTAGATTCTCCAGGTTGAATTCATTGAAATCGCCACAGAGGATAAAATTATCGAAGCGACTGGTGCACACAAATCTTTCAACTGAGTCAACTATATGAGTGGAACTGATGAGTTCAGAGGGCAATAGAGCATACAAGATATTGGGTGAATAATCTGTTCCAGCCACAACGCCTCAGAACATACAAAACCTTGGGATACAGTTGAATGCATTCTATGAATTGATGAATAAAAGCACAGACGCCTCCACCCCCATTTTTACTGCTATTCGTTCATGAGAAACAGGTTGAAATTTTCAATAGCAACGAAACTGCCGTCAATTTCACTGGTAAGCCACGATTCATTAATAAAGCACACTTTCAAAGATTGACCAGGTTATATCAGCCGAGAAGTAATAGGAAGCATTGTGTTTCTTCAATTATATGACATTGAGCAACATTAACTGAATTCTTTCATCTAGTCAAGTAGATGTATCTACTTCATTGCCATCGACAAATAATTTCAGGTTTCAAATTTTCACAGATGATTTCGGTGTGCCACTAGATATTATTCATATGGCTTCTTTAAAAATGCACGTTCAACATCCATCTCTTCTTTATTCAGTTTATTTGAAAGGAAAACCGTTTCTTTGAAATGTTTAAGATTGTAAGATCGCGAGAGAATTTTCCTGGTTCTCCACTCTTAAAACGATCAATGAGAACAAGGAATTCATTCTCATCAAGAAATGTATGAATACTATTAAAATTGCTTTCTAACATGAATAAACATGAAATAGAAGCCGCATGATGCAAACCACAAAGACTTAGTCAAAATTTAATCGGAAAGACAAAATTTGTGAAAGGAAGCAACGTTAACATGATAGCATCTATTTGAAACTATCCGACCAAAAAAATTTAGAAACATGCAATTGGACTTATGAAAGTTTGACAACATTTAACTAATTAAAAATTATCTTCAAAATGAGATACATTGTTACAAAATATCAAAGAAAGCATATCAAGATCTCGAACCTACTAAAATATTGTATACGACTGCTAACGCACAGTAAAGTTCATTAGTAGCCATAGTTATCCCACAGAATTGCCTAAACTAAAATCAATCATACATATCAGAGTTAAATAGCATTGATATGGGAAATTTAATTTCTAAGCAGAGCTATATACAGCACACAACCCAGCAGCATTTTTTAAGAACCCACTTTCAGGTTTGTGAATGGAAATCAAATCTAAACAACATTTAAATAAAGGAATGGGAAATTATATATTTTACACTTTCGTTGAATTTAAATCTATCAAATAAAAAAAAAGATTCAAAGCTATCGCTTCACATGCATTTTTAAAACCCATATGAATTGAATATATATATATATATATATATATATATATACAAT
>CABFPE010000003.1:3839182-3850513 GCA_900660155.1 Hofstenia miamia | reverse complement strand
TATATATATATATATATATATATATTCAATATTTATATATATAATATTTATACAATGGGGACTCACCCAAAATTAAAAACTGTCAGAATGCTAATATATTTCTGAATAATCAATAGAAAAGTCCCTATAGTAGGCGACCAGGGTTTAAAAATTAAATATTTTCAAAATATTCAGCATTTAATTTAACATTTTGTTACGCCAGAAGACCTAATTGAAAATTTCCCATTCGTATTTAAGCAACATGCTATAGATAAAACCCACCGAATTTGGATGACCTTAAAAACTCACTAAATGTGAACATATGATAAAAAACTTTTATAAAAAAACCATGTGTTGCCCACAATTTCGTGGGAAAGTTCATTTAGGTAATCTGACATCAAAGTAAAAATTTGAGTTTAATACTGAATATCACAAAGATATATAATATTGAAACCCTGGACGCCTACTATACGGAATTTTATATTGATTATTCATCTATATAATAGCATTTCAGCAGTTTTTAATTTTGGGTGAAAGTGCCCCATTCATTTTATATGAAATTTACAAATGAAAGGACATTCCTAGAAAAAATTTCAGAGCTGAATTGGCTTTCTGTAGCGAAGTTTCCACTTTGAATCAAAAACTAAAATTCAACAGCAGACACTGAAACCCATATAGGGAAACCATAAGAAATTGCACATTGCAAGCATTTTACAGTTAAAATCGATTTGCTAATACAAAATTTAAAATAGTAATATTAAGCACAAAACAACAATCTTTAGTTTTTAGAAACAAGCTCATAAACAAATACACCAGAATTTATTTAATCTTAAATATAATTGAAGAAAAATTCAAATTTCATTTTTTCTAAATCAACACCTAATCGTAATGTCAAATTGCAGAACTTTGCATTTGCATCAAACACAAATGTTCAATGGGAACTTGAACTAAATTTATGCTTTGATGAAATAAATAGCAAAATACAAGTAACCAAACCAACTTTCAAAAACCTAATGTTTTGGAAAAGTTCTGAATATTACTTCTAGATTTCCTAGAATCATAAATCAGCCTTTAAATAGGTTTGCAAATCAAATTTGAGCTACTTTAAGTTTTTTAGTAATTTGAGTACTTTAACTTCAATAAAGTTTTTTCATATTTTAAAATATTCTGAGTTTTTAGAGCGAGAAAGCTTATCAATTGATATTGGAATTTGATATAATAAAAAAATTGATTTCTTACATAATTTTAAATGCATTTTATGTTATGTTCAAATAGTTCAGTTGATTTCCAAGATAATCTGATTCATCAATTGGTAATATATTTTGATGGCTTACAAAAGGTTATTTTAGAGATATTATACAGTTTTAATTTCAAAGGAAGCCAATTAAGAATAGGCAAAGACTATGTCACCAAGCTTATGAGGCTCACCATACAATTTATTATTAAAGTTCAGTCATTGGCAGATGACAGATTGATTAGTATTTCTACAGATAGTTAGGTGCACTTCTTGGAACTCATGCAACATACAGTTCACAAAATTTTCCAAAGTAGGTACATTGTAATCAGGAAACATAACAAGATGTGTATAAGAGACTTCACAACCAAACATTGCCTTAAAAGGACTAACCTTGGTTGTGGAATGGACTGCAGTATTATAAAAGTATTCCACCTCTTTGATGACACATTTCCAGTTTCAGCCTGCTGCTCAGGCAAGAGCAACTTGCATTAGTTTGAGGACTGTACAGTTTAGCCTTTCCACAACTCTGTTCAACTGCAGGTGATATGCAGTAGTGAACTCATGGAGTATTTCAAGTTCTTTCATTAGGATCTCCATAAGATGGTTATCAAACTGGGGACCACAATCAGAAATCAGGTGCTCTATGGGCCCAAGCTTAAGGATCCATTTCTTAACTACTTTTTCTCCAATAACCTGAGAGGTGGTACTGTTGAGGGGGATGAGGCAGGCATACTTGGTAAAATGATCAATAAGTGCAAGAAGGTACTGGTACCCTTCATGATCACAGGAGAGCTTCTCAATGTCCATGTGCATAACTTTGTTGGTGCACTCTGCAGCTTGGCTCACTATTCCAGTAAATGTCCAGATCCCTGTAATAAACAAGTAGTACATTTATCAATGACATCCTGTACAGTGGCTCTGATGCTGATAGTCATATGCCTCACATTAAATGTATGCTCCATTTGAATAATGCCTAAGTGGCCCTTTTCATGAATCTTTCACACCAAATCTTTTTGGAAATACTCAGGGACAGGTAACCAACTGTTCCAACTTTGGGTGTAAAGCAGGCCTGCATCTGTTTGCTTCCAATTGTAATGCAAAATGCATCAGTTGGCAACATGACTGAGGATGTAATTAGTACTTATTAATTTTGCAATAATCTTACTTAGCACCTTGTCATGCTGCTGATGTTGAAGAATTTCCAATTCAGTAATCTCTTCTTTCATGAGAATTGGAAGGATGGCATTTCCATGGCAGTTTGCACTGATCTTGGGAAGGCGCTCATATTTGCTGAGCAGAATAAATCTGAAAGGCATCTTCTCTCCTGATGGCTTTCTGAGATCACACTCATAACTGGGGAGAGTGGTCCAGTAATCCACATTGATGTGAAGTTTTCCCAGGCAGTGCTTTATCATAAAAGTAAAGTCATTCAAATATTCAATCCACTGTGCAACAATGTTGGACTTGTCCCCAGAGATCTTCTTTAACCAGGCTAGCATGGAATTGTCAGTCCACATGGTGAACTGACAGCCAGGGTTAGAGAAACAAAATTTCTTCAGGCTCTCTACCAACACTAGCATCTCAGACTTCCCATTTATGACTTGGCTAAGGACTCCACTAATCATGACTGAGCTGGCATCACAGTTGACAATAAACCCTTTTGAATAGTCTGGTGTATTTAGACTGGAAATTTTTTTTAGCTCTAGCTTGACAGCATCAAGCTCTTCCTGCACTGACCATGTTCACGTGAACTCCACATTGTTCCATAGAAGATTAGAAATATGCTTGGTCTTATTTGCACATTCCAAAATGAAGGCACCATAATAATTCAAAAACCCATAAGGCATTGGACATCCCTACAAGATCACAGAGTTTTGATCTTTTCCAAGTGATCCTTGGCATTGTTTTTGATAGAAATATGACTGGTTTGAGGCAGCAAAAGGGAGCATTTGTTCCCATTAACACAGAGGCCAGATTCATATAAGATACTGAGAGTTCTTCCAAGTCTTTCCAGGTTGTTGGGAAAGGTGTTCCCAGCCACAAGAATGTCATCCATATAGGTGATGATGCCTGGTTCTAACATGTTGACACCATTCCCAAGCAGATGGGTAATGTAGCACTGAAAGTCACTGGGACATTACAGAGCCCAAAAGCAATGTATTTCCACTCAAAGAGGCCATACAGAGTGATGAAGGCAGTCTTTGGAATGTTGGCAGGCTTCATGGGCACCTGCCAATATGCCTTGCATAAATCAAGGCAAGTAAACAGTTTGTATTGACTGGCATCATATAAAATATCTTTGATGCAAGGAGTGGATATGCATCCTTTCCCATAACATTGTTGAGCTTCCAAAAATCCACACAGAGGCAGTATTTGTTGCCCTGCCTAATGAAGACAGTGGGTGCAGTGTAAGGACTATTGCTGCCCTGAATTATTCCACTCTCTATAAGATCACTGAGGATTTTCTTGTATTCTTCCTGAAGTTTGGCAAATGGGGTGATCATGCTTGGTTACAATTGCATGTTCCTTGCCAATGGCTTTACCAATGCTGATTAGCCATAATTAAACACTTTGTGGTGTTGTTGAAGCAAACAAGAGAGTGACTCACATTCCTGAGGATTCAGATGGGGGTGTGTTCTCTCAATGACAGGAGGAATCTAGAAATTATTACTTGGCTCCACTAATTCATGTATAGCTGTTAGGATGGGTAGACAAGCAGCAGCTTTCAATTCCAAGTGAACTGGAGTCACAACAATTATCAACTTAGCAGGGTCTATTTTGACCAATGAGGCAGAACTGTTCAGCACAGTAATATAAGTTTTTCCTCTTGAAATGTGGCAGAGATCTGGGGAGAAGTTGACTCTAATGAAATGCTTCCCCTTATACTCAGAAACCATGACATTGCCCACATACAGGAAATTGGTAGTAACTGCAACACATTGCCAGTGTTGAGGCTCAACTAGTACTTGGTCAGAAAATTTCAACAAAACAACTTGTTTGGGAATGGTGGCAAGTTCCTGCCTGTTTGCACTTTTGCAGATAGAAATCATATTGCTTCTGTAGTTGATGACACAGGAATTCTGCTCAAGAAAGTCATTGTCCAGGATTATGCCATATGGCCACAGCTGGTCACAGGTGTTGATAACAATTAGATCTACTGTGAACAGTTCTTGCTAAATGCAGAGTTCCAGATTCAGTATGCAACCTTTCAGAGAGATTGAATTTCCAGAAGCATCCAACAGGCATGCAGTTAACAGGAGTAGTTTGTCCCTCAATAAACATCATTTAGAACAGCAAGTGTTGCTAATAATGGAGGCAGAGGCCCTGGTATCAATAGTGACATTAACCAAAAATCCATTTATATCCACAGGGATAACATTAGTATGCAACAGTGAGGTAATGACCAGAACATCTTGCACATGGTTTATAGGAGGCAGTGCTCCAACTACTTTGATGAATCCACAGAACTAACAGGCAGATCAGGAGGATACTCTTCAAACCCAGGCTCATTGATGACAAAGCCCTCACCATCAGCAACCAAAAGAATTACAACACAGCATTGAAAATTTGTATGACCTTTCTGGCCACAGCAGAAGCAACAAGTCTGTTCAATTTCTATCTTCACTTTGGGAACAACAGTGCTCAAGGAGGTAGGGGGTTTCTGAGGTGAAGAACCTGCTTTAAGATCTCCAGCATCCTTGTTGATATGAGTGGTTTTGTGCAGCATGTACACAATGCTTTACAAATTATCAGGTTGAGATCATCTTCAGGATCACACTTGAGTTCAAGGCAACTATGAAAGTTGGGCAGAAAGCCCTGACAGATGTACAAAAAGAGATTGTGCTTTGAATATTTGGGAGTACACTTGCTTAAGCAAAACAACCTTTCCCCTTGTGTGATGTAAGTGTGGACGTCATTGCCTTTCTTAAATGAGAGATCACAAAGTAGTGTCTTATATTGATGCTTGATATGTGGCACCTTATAATGGTCTTCAAAATAACCAATTAGAAGCTGATAGTTAGTCTTGACATCTTGATCAAGCATCATGTATTGGTTGTACACAAGACCTTGTAAGTAAGTAGGAAATTGTGCAACAGCAGGAACCTGAGTGGCTTTGTACTGCCACATTGTTAACTTGAAAAGAAAGAACCACTCTTTGAAAGACTGTGAAATTTCATTGATTTTCCAGTAAACTTAGGTAATATGGAATGGTGATTGAATAGATTGTTTCCAACAGCAGTTGCAGGTAGGATCAAGTGGGTAAAACATGGTCCATTCTTCAGAGCAGATGTAGAAAGATCACTTGACTGTGGGGGAGTAATTGGAGTTATGACAGTGGGGGTAACTCAAGTATTCACAGGTGGAGGAGGCAAAATGGTCACACTTGGCACATATGGAACTGGAGCAGTGCCTGTGGTTAACATAGAAACTTGAGTCAAAGCTGACTGTGTAAAGGTGGGCTCTCCAGTTATGAATGAAGTGACAGGGGTAACAAATTGAGGCGTCAATGGTGTAGAGGTGGCAACAATAGGGATGCTCAGAAGGCAAGCAGAAACCATTTCAGAAATTAGTTCAGAAAAGTTCTCAGAAAAGGTGTCTAAAAGGTCTAGTAAAAAACTGTGAATTACATACTCAGAAAGTCTAGACTGGGAGAGTGAAGAATGAGGTGGGCTACTCTGCCTCAGGAGGAATGTAGGCAGAGGTGTTGACAATGTTTGGAGTTGAATTTCCAGGGCATTGATTGAATCAGTGAAATGTCTCTCTCTCAATTGGGTGTCACAAGTTTGTTCTTGCATCTTGGCTTGAAGTGAATCTAAGCATTTCTCACATTGACTTGTTTGTTTGGCAATGACAATTCAGAGCTGCTTGATCTTGGTGTTTGAGGTTCCAGAGGGCAGTGTCTGCAGGAGAATGTAATAGGGATTAAAAGACAAAGGAGAAACAAGTGAATTAATTCCAGTGGTGTTAGGAGCAATGTTCAGCCTGTTAGTGCTCACACAGGGGAAACCCTGAGTGGGAGTCCCATTATGAGACAAACTATTAAAATCCATTCAGAAAAAATAAGAAAGTTCAGAAAAACAATTCCAATAAATTGAGAGAAATTCAAACTGGGTTCAGAGAAACAAAACTAGTAACAGTAGACAGCACAGTGTAAGGTATGGTAATAAATCCAAATTCTAGAAGAACAAGACAACAACAAAGTAACAACCAAAATGAGTAAAAAATAACATCAAAGCCCAGTGACAGCTTCAGAGCACAGAATTGTAATGTAAAAATAATATAAGAGGTAAAGTTATGCATCAGTTGGTAGTGAAGTTGATTCATGGCCAGGGGAAACAACTATCCCAGCTAGCTCACACCAAACAGAAAGAATGAAACCAAGTATGTTAAGAAAACAAGTAACAGTTCTGTACCATGTCACAATCACCAGGTGAAAACAGATAACCATTTCAGTATAAATCATATCAACTGAAGGGAGTAGAGAGTTAACTGACACTCCAGGTTGCTCAGAATCACATCAGGGTCACCATGTAGAATTGTGGGTGAGCTCAGCTACTCAAGTGGTACTGGGAAACTCAAGAGTTAATATCAAATGTTGCAAAGACTACCATTGCAGAGAGTGACCTGTATTCTAGCAAAAGAAAGATTGATGGTTCACTGTTTTCACTTAAAGAAATAACAGAAATTATCCATAGAGAACAGACTTCCAGCAGTGACCAAATCCACACAGCATCACACTGAAGCCATATCCATGAAGCCATCCTTACTCCCCAAGGTGATAATTTTGTGTCTCAAGTAGTAATTTCTAGCTCAATAAACAATTTATCTCAGCTCATGTAAATAAATAATAACCAATAGGCACATAATTACTGTGCATTCACATTTGCCAACAGCATAGTATATTTGCAGTGTGTTAATATTATGTGCATGTATGAATTGATTGAATAATGAGTACTTTTTCCCTACTCCTAACTGTAACCTAAAGCAATCATGATTTGGGCTGTCACTGTTAAGGAGCTATTTGTCGCCCCAGACCCTGTGTAGTTTCCTCTTGAATTGTTGCCAGATCTTAAGCAATGATTATCATAACCAAATCCTTGATGACAAATCTAAAAGGGGTTACTAGATAATAAAAGTGAGAAAAGAAATTGATATAAATTGATAGCACCAAATCATAAAATCAGGACAACAAAAAAGATGTAACACTATTTTCAGAGTGCCAAATAATTAAAAAGGAAAATAAGGCCCTGAGTGACTCTACAATACAGCATATTAGAGTTGCAATTTGGATGCAAAAATGATTAGCTATATTTGCTCAGGAAAGATGTCATGTGGATGATGATTCAACATTGAAAGGCATTATGCATATATGCATGGAGGAGGAACATGTTGTTTGTGATAAATTATTTAGATTTCAATATTTAAGGACTTACAATTTACTGCATTTATCTATTTGACTTCTTCAATAGATTTTATATCTATTATTCCTTAAGAAAAAGTATTGAAATTGCAGTTGGGTTATATTTTTAGGCAGCATTCACATAACATTTGATGGGCTCACACAGATTAATGCAAAACACATTGCGTGAAGAGTTAAAATACCCAATCAGTGACAAACAGCAATGCAATATTTGAAGGCCATATTCCTGGCCTGTGCATGTAGTATTGAAGACCATGCCCATACACTATAGAATTATTGTAAACTAAATTTTTTTTATCCTGAAAAACTTGTATTTGTAATGGACATCCAACTTGGGATGAATACCTTTATATTTAATTATGATAGCACTACTGTACTATATCATAAGAACTTTCAATTCTACCTAAGAACATTTAAAAATGCAATGCAACTGGTATCCATGAAGGAATACTAAGCATAATATTGACAAGTGAGTTAGAAATTCAACATCTGAGAAACTAATTAGTTAGGATTTGTTTCTTTATTTTTTTAAAAATGAATTTCATGTGAATTGTTTGGAGAATTCCTTAGTAAATAAAGTCACACTTATTAAACTTAATTTGTAATTAAGAATATTTAATCTATCATTGTCTGTTGGCCTTACTGATGACACTGTCCAACACTAAAAAGTACATTAAATGCATATCATTTCCCATTATGATCTTGATGTTACAATAAACTAAACTGTTCTAAAATAGTGCTCAATTTGCAATCAAAATTGGTCTTATATAAAAAATTACTGACTGGATATTTAGAAATGCCAAAAGTGAAAACAACCTAGCATCAACAGCAACAACCAACCAATGTGCTACTATAGATATATTTGCAAAAGTGACATATATGCTAAAAAATTTATTTTTTGAAAAATCTTCTGATTTTATCAGCAAGCTTTGAGCAACAAAGTACGCATATTACAAATTCATAAGTATCTTAAGATATTCACAGGTGTAGCACTTGACAAGAAAACATTTTATAGCACTTAGTGTTGATAGCAGTAACTTCAACCACACAGCAAAGAGCTAGATTTCATTTAAAATGCTTTAGGTTATCATAGTGTCCTTAAAATATGTTATTAATATAAACCATTTTTGAAAAGTGTTTAGAGTATAAGACTGCTAAATATCTGTGAAATCCTTTACAAATGGTTTTTCTAACAATGTTAAGTATTGCACTCCTGTTTATGAAGACTGGTGCATCATGCTACAGTATCCAACAACATTGATTAGAAAACTTTAAATTTTTAGCCTAGGAAGCTTGAAATTACTGACAGCCTTAATCACTGAAAAAACATGAACTCAAATTAAAAACTGAATTCAAGCTGAGTAAATCAAACTCTATTAAAAAAAATTTTGATTTAAATAAGATAAATCTTAAAGGTGCATTCAGGCAAAAATATTTTAATGAGGATCTTTTGATGAATGTGTGTTCAGATGAGCATCTTTTTATGTATGCTTATTTGATGCATCAGTCAAAATTTGGGAATGTTCAGTTGAGCATATTTTGATGTACATCAATTTGATGAAATTGTATTTAGACAAGCACTATTTTGATGCATGGACACTTGTTTATTCATCAATTAAGCCTAACAGAAATTGTGTTTTTCTATTGCTGTTAAGATTATAATCAACACCTTAATTACTGATTCACAACATTAAAAATCAAAAATGAATTTGATTGGATGTTTAATTCCATGGATATTGTAACATAATATTGCCAAGAATATGTAGTTAATTACTGATTGTTTAAAAAAGACGAAATTACTTGTTTAAAGTTTCTAGAGCCCAATGGTATACTGATACTAAAACTAATGCCACTAATTATGACAATACCAAAAAATACTGATAACATGGTATCTTGCCTAAAATATTGATCAGTACATTTAAAAGTATTGTGTGCAATACTTGCTGTGTGAAAAATGGAACATTTATATTGGAGACTTAAGATATAGCAGTTTGAAAAATTATAAAATTTCTTAAAAAATTCTATTAATGCTACAGTTACAATTATATGTCTGATTAGCCCACAAAACATTTTCATAAATATGAGCTACTTACAGATTTTCTCTTAAAAAATCAGTTTTACAAAATGTGCCCATTTGGATTAAGGTGCATTAATTTCTTTGCAATGAAAAATCATAATTATGAAATTAAATCCTTTTAATTTATGCTTGAGGTTGAAAGGTCCATTCCATTGCATAAGCTATTTATACATTTAAAAGTTTTAATATACTGGTGATATTAAATATTTTTCCATGGATTGGCTCAAAATTCCATTTTAACAGAAATGAATTTTCATTAAAATGCATTCATATTTGTAATAAATATTACATTTTGCATATGAACTTATTTAATTGATAACCATTGTATAATAGAAATAACTTTGATATATATATATATATATATATATATATATGCAAAATATACTATTGATTTTTCATAGTCATTCTGATACAATGGTATTTTATGTGAACCAAACTGAATCAAAATCCCAAAATGTTTATTCTGGCAGGCCCTAAAAGTTTCCTTGTAATTATACAATTGAACAATATAATTAAATTTCAATACATGCTTGAATTCTGTTTTATAAGTAATTTTAATTAGTTCCACACACATGTAATATATATTGACAATTCAGTAGCATAATTTGTCAAAAATCAATATTGCTTCATTGAAAGGAATAACTGCTTTGGAACATTTCATATTCAATATCATCAGGGTTCATTTTGAAATTAAAATTGTTGAGCTTCAAAATCCTCATATTTTAAGAATCATGGCTTCTTGAGACAATCTGTCCCCAAAACAAAGTAATTAATTACTGATCATTCAAATGAATAATGTGAGTTCAGACAAGAATCTTTTGAACTATGTCAAAAAGATGCAAGCTGTTTGTGCATCAATTTGAATGATGTGCATTCAGACAAGCATCTTTTTAATGTATGCTAATTTGAACAAAGTGCTTTCAAACAAGCATCTTTTTGACATATATTAAATGACATACATCAAAAGGTTGCTAGTTGGTACTTTTTATCAACATATGATATCTTAAAACCAACATAGGGAACCTGGAGATCAACATAGCAAATCATTATGACAATATGCACAAAAAATTTAGCATGAATAAGGTATACATTTCAAGTATATCAAAAGAGACATCAAAATTTAGTCTTAGCAGTTGTTTATTGAGTTCTAATCTTGACTAAATGATAAAATATTATACTTGATTTCATAAAAAAACTCAGATAAATATTTTAACCTCTCAGCGCCCAATGTGCCATTTTTAGCACATTACATAAACTACTTTCCTGCTTGTTAACTATTTGAACTTTCAAATGTCTGTTATGTTGTAATTATTTACTTACTCATCTGTAATGCTTTCTATTGTGCCATTTAACCTTAAACTTACTTTTGCAATCTTTGCTATTAACTTCAATTTTATTTTCATTTAAATTTTCTGTTGATAAATGGCTAGTTCATCAAAAGGCAACTTACAAGGAAGGTATGCATGTTTCTTTAAAATTTTACATTAACTAAATATACATACTTGTTGTTGAAATAGCTGTTATAGATAAACACATATATTCAAAAAATCATATGAATTATATTAGAATATATGAATGTGCTAAATTTAGCACATTGGGCATTGCTTATACATATTT
>CABFPE010000003.1:3812394-3823386 GCA_900660155.1 Hofstenia miamia | reverse complement strand
ATGCATGGGAGGAATTGACCACTTTGACAGATTTTGTTCTTTATATCGTCCAGGCATTATTTCAAGCAGATGGTATATGTATATATTCTATTTTTTACTAGATGCATGCATTGTAAATTCTTGGATACTATTGAGACAATTAGAAAAGGATTGTCCTCTTAAAAAATTCCGAGTGGAAGTAGCAGAAGGATTCATCAAATGTAGAAAGATAAAGGTTACTCTAATATATTTATATTACTACTTTATTTTTAGGTAGGTATTCTGTCCAGCAATTGCAGCAGGAACAACTAAATAAAAGAAACTCTGTTGTTTCACTACCAACTGCAGCTGTACAGAAAGATCAAGTTGCACATTTGCCAGAGTTTAGTGAGAAAAGAGATAGATGCAGACATTGCCACAATGCCAAAACAGACATCACCTGCACAAAATGCAAAATTCGACTCTGTTTGAACAAAAAACAAAACTGCTTTTTGAATTTTCATTCAATATAATACATCTTTGCAATCTCATTTTTTTTAGATATTTTCTGAAAAGAAAGCCCAATGTTCCAAATATGGCACATGACAAAAAAAATGTCATAAATATTTTTTTTGGAAAAATGGACATGTAGTATATATTTTTTAATGTTAATATGCATATATTAACATACAAAATAGAAATATATCAGATAGTTATACCCTTGGGCGCTGAGAGGTTAATGTACATATGAGAAAAATTTAAATGACCCATCTAATGTTGTTATTCTTCACCCTCATTCATGCTAAATTTCTGTCCATATTGTTCATAACAATTTGCTATGTTGATCTCAAGGTCCCTATGTTGGTTTCAAGATTTCGTATTTTGATAAAAAAATACCAACCAAGGTTGCCTGATGCACCTTAAGTATTTCTGTGAATTATAGCTAAGTTCAATACTATATACTTAAATTGTGTGGATACCTAAACAATTTCCAACTTTTGTATTTTCAGAGAAAGTGATAGATTTCTTTGAATCAAAAACTGTAATATTGCATAAACTGAAAGTATATGAAAATCAATGACATTGAATATTATTTTTTATATAATCAGATTAACTTTTTTTCAATAAGATCTCAGATTGGTACTTGAGAAGAATACCAAATATTTCAAAACAAATAATATATATCTTAAAATTAATCCTACTATTGCTTAGCAACAAGTGATCTGTAAAATATCATTTTATGTAATTATATTTAAACACAAATTTTTGACAATGTGCTTTATAGAGTCATGCAGATTATTGTTAGCTGAAAATTCTACACTATTAGATTTATTAAATGAGCAGATATATCAAAAATACATTTTTATGTTTATTGAGTTTAAAATAGTTGCTTAAAAAATTTTCAAATATTTGATGTCCCATCAAAATGCTTTCCTTTATACACCCTTTTCAATCAGTGTCCAATTTGAGTATTTTTTATATACTTTATATGTACCAACCAGGGCTGGCACTTTTCATTTTTGCAAATCTGAAATTTTCCAAAATTATTATTTAATGGAACATTCTCCTTTGCAAAAATTTACTGCAAATATCCATTTTGAGAAAAAATTTAAAATTTTCTAGAATGAAAAAACAGGAGGCCATAAAAACATTAAATGAATAGCCATTTAATGGAAAACATCAAATGTAAACCATCCAATAAAAAATGTCAAATGTAAACCATAACCATCAATGAAAATTATTAAAAATTTGCCACCACAATAAAAATTTAGATATTCAATTTGATATTTGCACCCAGCATTATGATTTAGCCTATATCTTACGTTTTTTATTATAAAATTTATGTAGGTTTTCTGACAAGCAGTACAGTAATGCTGTTCTTATGTAATTTATACAGTAATGTGGTAAAATATAGCTCCAGCCTAGCCCACATCAATGGCTGGAGAAAAAAGAAATTCGTGATAAGACAACCAGAGCATATCAGCATGTCAAAATATTGAGAAAATTCATAAAAAAGCAAAATAGAGTTCCTTAATGAAAATATTGGGCAATTTATACATAAGAAATGAAAATTCATTCAAGCAGACAAAGTAAAATTACTTTCATATTGATAATTGTAAAATCGTTAGGACATTTTAAGCAAATATCTTTGTAAAAAGTTAAATTTTAAATAAATTGACAACTTACATTCAATATTTTCTTTCATGGTTGTCATTTGATTACTTGCATTCGATGATAATATAGTCGATGATTATAGCCCGAAATAATATATAGTCAAATAGTAGCAAGTTCGCGTGTTTAAATTGATTGTTTTATACGCGTTGAATTATTTATGATATAATGTAAAATGCACAAGGAAAGTATATTTTGCATGCATAAAATAATGCTGAAATTTTATGAATGAAACCATTATGGGTACAGGAGATTGTATTCATTTGATGGCTTTTGCATCCCTCAAAGCAGTTGGTAATATAGTTGACATGAGAAAAATAAGCTTGAAATGCATGACGAAGAGTATCCTGTACAACTTCAGTATTAGGAATATAGATAAATGTTTTTAAATGAGCTACCACCCGAACTGAAGGATTGGTAATTATTCGTGTAACAGTTCATTCTGATACATTTAAAATGTCTGCAATATCGGAGTAAGTTAATTTGTTGTTTCAATTAATAGAAGTGAAAAGATTGTATTTACGTCAGTATTTGAGAAGGACATTTGAAATTTTTGCCAAAATATGTAAAATAGCGATATTTTCTTAGTCGATTCAAAATAATGCTTTGTATTTGATAAATAAGTCACATTCGTATGAATTGCTGCTTGATGAATAGTTTGTTGAGACGTTAGGATTGGAGAGTCCGAAAAAAAGCATTGTTACTTCAGGTATTATTACAAAGAATTTCGCATTGAACATATTGATCACTTGACGGAGTCGATATTGTTTACGTAAACACAGAGTGAAATGAGTTTGCGCACTTTTATTGTTATCTTCAATTGATGAACTGCATGGAATTTCTTCCTGTACCTCGTCTTTGTAAGTTAATTGTTCGATGCATTACTTTTTCTTTGTCGAAATAGAAGCGTGTCTTGTATTTTTTTTTCTGGATTGTCTTTTTTACAAAAAGATATTTTAGCTTTTCCAATTTTTAATTCATGATAATTTTCAGCATCTTTAGTGTTGAAATGATGCTGACAAGCATACAATTTGTAGTCAGACTGATTATCAGGTCTTCTCGCAGCAGAAAACCACTTTTTCCGCATAATCTTTTCATTGGGAACGTGAAAAACCAACAATTCGGTTCATTAATTGACGATACCATACATTTTGTTTCAACGCAATATTTTTTGCTGTGACATGAATAAAGTATTGCAAGTTACCGCAGACTACACGGTCGGATCGACAATATTTTATTGTATTTGTCATTGTTTTTTTTACTCCGTAGTAGAGTTACGTGTGCTACATTTTTTATCATAGATTTATGAATCGCATCATAATGATGATTTCCCCCTGCTCAAACTCATTAAATCTCAACCGTGATGATATGCAAATTTTGTGCGGGGTCTCCAGACATGCAACAAGAGATCGTGCGATTTGCATCGCTTCAGCGCGCAATGACTTCGACACCATGGGACATGGCAGTTTCTAAGTTTGCTTTGAATCCACTGTGCAATGATGTAAAGAACATTTGTTAAAAACAGTTAATTTGATTTAAAATAGAATCGAGGATAACTGTGGCAACCCGTTAGTTGTTAGGGAAGAATATCATATAGCAGAGATGCACCATCGCTGTTTTCCATAAGGTAGTGGTCACCGTAATTCAGTACAGTTAGAATCTTTTGGTAGTTTCAGCGGTGGAGTCGAATTTTTTCTTCATTCATTGATCACACTATGCTATTGTAAGTGATTTCTTCACATGTGTGAGCATTATTATCAATATACGTGTATTCCAACTATGGTTCATAAATATGCCAACATGTTATTCTGAATGACGGTGTGTATATAAGCATCCATGAATTAAGTTGTAGTGGTCAACTGCAAATACTCGTTGTAGATCAACTGCATTGATACGCCTTTTCGCAAGCTTCAGTTTTATATTACCCATGCGTCCATAGTTTGTATGTTAGGAGGAAAGAGAAAAACAGTTTCATTAGTTAAATCCGGCTATTTTTTGTTTGCCCTTCTCATCTTATTGTCAGTGTTCATTCGTTAAAATAATTCATTCACCGTCTACAATAAGCTCCAACAACGGAGTACGCTTTTTGATTTTGTTCTACCTGGGAATGCTTTCCAGAATAAAAACATTAAATATGTTTTCTTTCGAAATTTCTCTCAAATTTGGTCTCAATTGGTCTTCATTCCACGTGAAATCATCGCGATCCTATTCTTTGCACCTATCGAATGACGTTGCTTGAATATTGTATTCCTCAAAATCATTCCGGCTTGCCTTATTTTTGATAGCGTGCTGTTACAGGACCATGCCTGAAAGGTCCTTCCCAAATCTATCAATGAAATTGCATTACGGTACCGACAGCTAAGTTTAGATTTTTTGTTGTAAATAGTTCAGACGATCCATTCAATTGTCGTTGTATGATTAATGGCTTGCTATCGTTATTGAGTAGTGACCTTCCAACCGATTACGAGTCCGTTTTGTTGGAGCTAGTGAGTAATAGAAAAAAGCAGTTTTTGTTTAAAGCATGTTATTTTAAGAACAGCTTATTTGTACTTGTTACGCAGTCTGATCACAATTTAACAAACGGTAGCTCGGTATGGGCACATTCCATTGCGCTTAAAATTGTTTAAGCCATGTTGATCAAACTTTTCAAAAAGAATCCGCGCACCACTTGGGTCTTCAGAAAATTGAGTAGTTTGCAACTGGACATTTTTCCTCTCCAATAAAATTAAAATCCGAATATACACCTTCGTGATAGTTTTAGCCCATTTCATTGCGCGTGGATATTACTCCGCAAGATGGCTAAAATGGATTTCGTAACAATAACAATATGCAAATCGTGTCCCGTGTGCCTGTGAATAAATACCGTGAAAACATCTTTTAAGTTAGCCAGTTCTGTTGCAAGCAGAGGCGTACTGACGGTGATTAATTAGCGTTTTCACATTTCGAATTGATTGTTATCGGGCGAACATGAACCTCCATCCTGATCAACTAAATTTGAAATTTCATTATAATTATCATTTTTATAGTTTGTGCTCGAGAATATTTTTTATTAACCCTTTCTTGCACTCTGGTTGCATATGTTGCCAGTATTTAGGCCTATGAATCTCCCAAACACTTTCATCTGTACTGGTTATATCATTCTGGACACAAACGTTACTGGTAGTGTATGACCATCAGAGGGCACTGGGATAGTTTGTGTCTAATAATCCTAAAATACATATATATTTTCAATTTTATGGTTCTGGCTTGAAATAAAAAGTTCTATGCAAGAAAGTGTTAATTAACAGATAAATTTTCAGTTGGTGCAAAAAGAATTTTCTCTATCTACAAATAATTTCGTTAATTTATAACTGAACGGAAAGCAGCACTCAACTGTCTAATTTTATTTCACTCGGATAATATAGTTGTTTGTGCTACTAATATTTCGATGCCTACATGTTGACGAGTTCTAAATCATGATGATCGAATATTTGAATCCCATATTTATTTATATCTTAAGTTAAGCAAATGCTTCAGTGCAATTTGGTGAGCTCTATGGATTCACCAAATGTGTATCTCAAAATTTTGTATCCATTTAAAATTTGAATATTTTTTTAGAATGAGTAAAGCACATCCACCAGAATTGAAAAAATTTATGGATAAACGTTTAAACATGAAACTGAATGGAGGTCGTCAAGTGACTGGTGTTCTTAGAGGATTTGATCCATTTATGAATGTCGCTTTGGATGAAACTTTAGAATATCGTAAAGGAATTACGCAGCCTATTCCTGTAGGAATGTGTGTCATTCGTGGGAATAGTATCACCTTAATCGAACAAGTTGACAATGATATGTAGTGTATTGTATTTGTTTACATGTTTGTTAGTGAATTTTATAGTGTTTCTGTACTGTGAAGGCAGTGTAGATATCTTGAATATATTGCGTTTATTTATTTATTGAGGCTCTTAAACTCGATTTTTTAATAATTTTCATTCTAGATTTGATTAAATTTTGCATACTCATACATTTCTCTAGATCTTGTCCTAACAATTTGAAAGTTCTTGCTGATGTTCTAGTTCGGACTTTCTACTATTGAATTTATATTTTTATATAGATACATTTATTGGCACTGTACTAAAATTAAATGTGCTAAAATTATGCATGATTACCAAAACAACAATTTCTTCAGGACTCTATTGATTACACCACCATCATTGTTGAAGAAGACATTAATACATATACATAGACTATTAATTTTATTGATTTACTTTTATTTTGCATTGGTGGTTAGTCAATCTTTAGAATTAATTTTTTCTGTAACATTTAGTAATTACAATTTCAAATTATTCGAGTATAGTAAAAGAGGTCTAGAACTGGGGATGTCCTAACAATAATTTTGAAACTTGTGATTCTTTAATTTGAGAATTGACTGATCTTAGCTGATTATAAAAGTTCTATGCCGAAATGAAGCTACATTTTTGTAGGTTTAGGAGCGAAACTCCTACCATACAAAATAAAACACTAAAAAGGAGATGATGAATCCCTAATATTAATATGTTCTTGTATGGAATGAATAATTTTGTAGAATAAAATCTGAAAAATTAATGCAAAATAGTTTTCAATATTTCAGAAATTCTTAAAAATTTGTTACAAAAATGCTAAATTTTGAACATTTTTGAAAATCAATATTGTGAATACACTTTGAACATTTAAAATGTGTGATATGGCGAATTTAGTATGTTGAAGAAAAAATTATCAGATGAAGGACTTCAGAAGTCCCCTCCCCAATACTTGTCATTGTACATCTTAACAACAATGACTAAAGCAACCCACACCATGGTGTTTGGACGATGATTGATTGCTTTTGAGGTGTAACAGGATTGAATCTTGATGATTCTACAGGGCCTCTAATGAATATTTTGAGTGTACACGGACTTGTCAACGAGGCAAGCTTCTAACTTGCCGAGCCAAACCGAGCTTAAGCACTTCATTGGATATGCAATGAGCCTTTATTAAGTCAAGTAAATTTATAGTTTTGCTTATTAATTTGTTTATGAGGATATTTCCTATTTTTTCATTCAATATATCTTTTTTATGTAAAAAATTCTTAGAGCAAAATATTTTTAAAAATATATAAAGCTAAATCGAGCCTTATTGAATTGTTCTACGTGGCGAGTCGAGCCGAAAATACTCAAATAAAACGACCCGTTCTGGGCTTGATGAAAATCTGTACATACAGAACATCTGAAATGTTGTGTCATTAATATACTTAGCAGTCTTAAATTGATCCAATTTACAGCTTTTGTAATTCATACAAAGAGCCACTCTAATATATATATATATATATATACCTGATCCGTTTTTGGGAAAATCTCACCGAAATTTTTCGGCCATGGTCAAAAGTGGTGTATCGTCATAGAAAGGTCTCATGTCAAATTTGAGGTCAATCGGAAGTAATCAGGATAATTACAAAATTTGCAGTGCTTGATTTTCACTCAAATTTCAATAGAGAAAATTTGCATTTTACTTTGAACAACTGCTGCTATTTTGAGTAGCTTCCTGATTAGTTTAGGAATCATCAAATCAAGCAAGGATAACTATTTTCTGTTCACCAAAAACAAAATAGAAGTAGACCGTAATGCAATGTGAAAACAAAGTATGGAAGGACATACCTGACACACTTTAAACCAAAATCTGGCAGATCTCAAAGTATTTCAACCTGCTTAAGAGATGTTGTTCTCCAGTGCCACCTCTTACCATGTTTGAAAGTCATTGATGGAGACAGTACAAATGTCAACATTGGTTCTAATTGACCTACCTTTGAGGGGTCTCTATTCAATGTGTTGTTACCACACGACTAAATAAGACATTGAAAGATACAATAGGAATGCTAAATCATTTCCTATCGACGAAAATTATACTGCGATCTCTGAAGGAGATGGTATCGAGTTCTTCCTGCCAATGTACTTACTGATCTTTCTACGGATCAGAGGCATCTTTATGAAATGGTGAATTCCATCCGGAGTAGATCTGTTACAGATATTGTAAGGAATCATAAAATTGGGCCACTTAATCATTTAAGGTGAACTACCTTGGCTAGTCGAATTGGTAGACTACATCAGCTCAAGCGATCTTCCTAATGAGTCTAGTAAGAACTTTAGAACACTAGCTTTCTTTATCACAACTCATTATGCATCAATGTGATTTCATATCAAATGCGAGCCACTACAAAGATGTACCCAAAATGTGCTTCGGTCTGTGCAGCTGGTTAAGTTACAGTCCACTGAAGTGCAAGGATGCATCACGCCTGTGATCGCCATTAGCTCTTGTAATGCTCACCCAGCGAACATTTCCCTGGCTATGCTTGCTGATACTGTTCAGTCTGTTTGAAAAAATACTTCAAAACATTATTGAAATCCGCAATGTTTTGAACTTTGAAATGGAAAATTATTACGATCTTATTCCATGGAATTACACCTGGTCGGAACCTATAATCACGTCAGAGAGAGGGCCAGCTTCAGCTGAAAGGGATATAACACGTCCGAATTTTCATTGGCGAGCTCAGAACTCGTATGCAGTCAGTAGAAAAGCTGTGAAGTTTGTCAGCCATGCATCACAGAAAGTGATGGGGGACAAAAAATGAGATGGTTTAGTTAAACACGTTTTCAAATCCCGTGAAAGACATTAAAAACAGATACCAGGAAAGACATGTTAACTGTGATTACTAATACATTATTGCATAGTGCACAATCGTTTTAGGGCCGTGTTTTCGAGCTTTACAATTACAATGAAACTTTTAGTAAAAAACCTGACGATCGTCGCACGTTGAATATGATCCATTGATAATTATATCAATATAAACATGCTTCAGACTCTGTCTACACAATGATAGAAGGCATAATAAATATTCAAATTACCTAAGACCAACAGTGAGTTGTTTTAAACGCAAGATTCGGTGGCTTTGCCCTTGACACACGCACTTTCTGGCGCGGGATGTTTTAAACCATGGTAACTTTAGGCAGGGTTTGCAGCTGATTAATAAAATATGCTGTGCTCTCAGTTGAGAAGAGTGCGTTGTTTTTGATACATCGCTTGAAATTAATCTTATTGAATCATTTATAATATGCCCATGTCAACCGCCACTGATAATTTTGCTATTCTTTTCAAAGACATTAATACTCAAGTATCTGTATTTTGACAATGATCAATGACATTAAGCAGCACTAGATCTAAACACGCTGATTTTGGTCTGATTTTTATTAAATGTAACTTTCCATTAATTGAAGCCTCAAGATGAAATTTTACTGAAATTGTTTTCGCCTATTTTAGTATAATGATACTGTGCCAACCTTAGTCTATCAAAGTAAAATTGACACCATGCCTATATCGGTAACCGGGGATTTTTCTTAAAATTAGATATTTTTGTACTCAACCTGATTCGAATTTACATTTTTTATGGTGAAAAATGTCAATAAGCTATTTAAATATAATAGTCACAATGATTAATTTTTGAAATATCATTATTACAATAATTTTTACGAAACAATCCAATATTGCACTATGCTGTACATTTCAATACAAAATATGATGTATCCTCTAATTCAGTCTCATTGATAAAGGTTTCGTCATTCATTCATACAACATTTCCAGCTGAATAATCTCAATTGAGTATAAATTGAAATTATATGAATTATTTGCCACTTTTCGACAACTGGAGAAAGATGCGGATTGTCACTAGTGACCGCATCCAATGGAAGAAACTGGTCCTTTTGGATGATATCTTTGTTCGTGAAAATATCTTGAGTCTTTAAAAAGGTCACTATTGGTTTTATCGTGGCTTTCTTAAATGTTTTATTAATAGTCGAAATATTTGATTTAAGTTGCTTTGTTTGAATCAAAGAATAGTAGTTTCTAATACGTACGTTTCATTATATCTTTTACTTCCTCCTCTTGGTTGTGAGTTGGTGTTGAATTGATTGCTTTATCAATTCACTTTTATGCATTTAATGCAATTTATGAATTTTGTCTATTTAGTCGTCCCTATTAATAGGTTCCTTCACAATACCAATGATTTTAATGTAGTTGGAAAGCTTCAACTTCGCTTCAATTCATCTACAGTAAGGTTACATTTACTAATAATTTTCTCAGAATTTATTTATTTTGGCTTAATGGTTCTTCATGTCATATACATTGTCAAAATAGTCATTAAAAGGAAAACCCGAAGTAAAATTGTCCATGTTTATTACTTCAGAAATATTTTATTTATTATCGTATTTCAATATTGATTTTCAAATAAGAATATTCAGCAGTAAACGCTGTATCAATGAAAACGAAAGCTTTACAACAAGATTAATTAAGACGGTGTAAGCGGCATATCAATGACAAAATTTTCTTAATTCAGAAATACATTCATTATAATTCATCGATTAGCACATTAGTTGCATGCGCACCCTGAGTTACATAGTTAAGTCTCAAATAAATAATTGATTCAGTTGTGTAATGTTAATTTGAAGAATCCGGATCAATATCAAAAAGTATGTAATCTAGTTTCATGGAACTTAATTCATATGCATATTACTATAACTGGAATCCCATTGTAAATTCAAATCAGAGATGTGTGGTGTACGAAGTCGTACGATTACATATAATATGATAAGGTTTCGGATCGGAGATGGATTGTAAATCAAAACAAATTCAACCGAAATTCTCATCAATCAATAATGTAATCAACCAATGAAACATTGTATTTTGTTTAATAGCTTCTGAAATAACCAGCAAGAGAATTTTTTCTACTTTATGTTGCGGTTTTACATTGTGATCTGGGCTTGCTAGCAGCAAATATTACGGCTGTGGTCTGCAAAGCTTATATTGTTTTACCCCCCCC
>CABFPE010000003.1:3789120-3800981 GCA_900660155.1 Hofstenia miamia | reverse complement strand
GAGGCAAACAACATCATAAAGAAAATGGCGTATGGTATAAGATCAATTCAAAAAATTGGAAAGTTTATACCAATAGAATGGAAGGTAATACTCTTTCGATCACTTGTTTTATCCCATTTCTTGTACTCATCTTGTTTATTAACGAACTTAAATAAAAAGGCAAAATCGAAATTAGAGAAAGTATTTAAATGGGGAATAAACATAATTAGCAACAAAAATAAAAAAGAAATAATGTGTAAATATCATCTAAGATCATTAGAAGCTCTTCAAAATATTAGATGTTTATCGATATTTTGGAAAAGAAAATCGAACATTTCTAATCATTTAAATCAAAGAACAATTACATTTGGTAAAACTAAGTATAATAGAAAAGTAATGAAGAACGGATTCCTAAATTATTCAATATCACTATGGAACAAACTGGATTACAGTACAAGAAGTGAAAAAAATTTTACAATATTTAAGAAGAAGTTGAAAAACATGATTACACAACAAAATATCAATTATCTGACTAATTATAGAATAAGATGTGCAACTCAAGAACAATAAGTAAAAATATTTTTTAAATTATATGGAATTTGCAAACGTAACCAAGAAACAAACATTTACTGACATAACTAAGCTCATATGAAGAAAGTTGCATTATTTATGTTCTTAATAAGTTTGTAAACTTAATACATGGATATGTACATGAGAACTTAAATATATGTTGTTGTTGTTGTTGTTGTTATATAGGTAAGGTTTCTCTAATAGAGGTAATATTGAATTTTGAGTTAAGAATAATTAGATTTAAATATATGAAAGAAAGTGAGTTATTAGCGATAGCATAANAATTAGGTGAAAAATTCGCCATAACCCAATGAGAGTCAAAAATATAAAAATAAAATTTACCATCATTAGAAAAGTCTAAGAAAGTTTCTAATCCTCTGAAACTCGGCGGGTGATAACGGCGGTGGTGTTGAGAGAATGTCGGCATAACTTCGTCGCATGTTTATTAGCGGTGAAAGTAAGGTATGTTTTGTCGGGGATTGTTCAAAGGTGTTGGGCGGCGTTTGTAAAAGAAAAGATTAGCTAACTAAAAGTATTGTAGCATTTCTCCTTGAGGTTTAAATTATGTCTCAATATTGATTAATTCCTCTTTCTGCAAGCACAAATCTAATTAAAATGTAGGACATTTTTGGCGTCCATTTCTTAGAAATATTTATGACAAATCATGAGTGGCTGAATTCGAAATTTTGTCAAATTTAGAATGAAAAAATATTATTTTTCTGTACTCCCCATCAGAAATTTCTAGATCCGCCCCTGCTATTAAATGAATTGCTCTTTGTATAATGTGTTCTATTTGTATACAAATCAAATTCAAATAGTTTTTCGTGCAATTAGTAGTTATAATAAGACAGGGTTGATCCCACAAAATGACGTAATTGCTGATTCATGGATATTGATGAAGGGTTTGCAATGCCATCTAGCAACGATGTAATTACTGACTCATTTTTAATGTTTGCGAGATTTATGAGGCCAATTTACAATGATTCATGTACTTGCTATTGTGATTTATTTATGGAGTCTCTTATACACATCTTTGTTTGCACACATTTTGTTAATATACAAGACATTGTTAGGGGGGGTTACAGTTACATTGCATCTGTGATGATACGTTGTTGACTAATAATTATCCTATCTGTAAAAATTCCATACACATCTATTAATTAGCTAATTTAATTCACAATTTTCTATACATCACATGCAAAGGGCTGCACTTTGTTTATCAAATAAGTTGCTATCTCATTGTAAAAAATTTCACACATTCTAATGATTAACATCCCCAATTGTTGTAATTAATTCGTTTTTCACGGGTCTATATATTACATGCAAAAGGTTACATTTTATTTTTTTCTAATGCACTGCTAATTCATTTAAAAATTACATGCAATTCATTCATTTTTTGCTAATATCCAATATACAAAACGGAAAAATATTTGCCATACTTAAACATTACAGGCATATGAAATATAGACTTACATGATAAAGGCAATTTTGTTTTCCAAAAAATTATACATGTGATGCTATTAGTAGGATTTATACATATACATGCGTTCATTAATACACTATTATTACATTAGTTTTACACAATGTATTTTCTTTGAATTTCCTTTTGGTTTATATGGATGTTTAGGGTTGTACACATTTGTAGACTGTTACATTTTTTGTCAACTTTGCAAATTTTTTCAGTTATAATTGGTTTACGACTCTAGTGTGGCTGTATACATTACATGGGTTTCCACTTTCCACTGCCTTTTCAACATTGCACATTGTTTTCAGCTTATTTTGGTTTATGGCTCTTGCATGGCTGTATACATTACATGTCATTTCTGCTTTTGTAGCTTTAATGTACATATTACTTATCCACTCTCATTGTAGTTGGTATAAAAATGATGACACATTCGTTATTCACCATCTTGTAGTTGATATAATTTCACCTGTATTGTGTAGTTGCCATGAAAATGAGAATACGTTTTCCAGGTGATTCACCATTCTTGTAGTTGTCATTTGATTCCCCGTCACTGGATATGATTTCTGATCATTAAATTTGTCAAAACGTCATGTTGAGATCACCTCCTAAATGTACAAATGCTTGTAAATAGTGTATTATTCACCCATAAAAATATAGGTGCATGGTATTTTAAGGATAGATTGCTAAAAATTTCAAGAAAAATTGCAAACTAATATTTTTAAGCATAGGAGCTCTACAATATCAACCATATGCCAAGTGTTAGGTCAAATATTGTCAAAAAAATAAAAATATTAAAATTTGCTCAATTAAAATACAAGAGTTAGAAACCAGAAATATTAAAAACAAGTGAAATATTGCAATTTAGTACAAATGATGAAAGCAAAACATTAAATTCAGGGGATCAAAGGCATACCAATGTTTCTATGTGTAGTTGTATTTCAAGATCTAAACCAGAGCCCTAGCTTTACATGTATTTTGAGAATGATATCAATGCAAAGTATCATCTCAACAGGGCTAACAATTCAGCTAAGATATTTCCACAATCACTTTATTTAGATTGTTAACTATGACTCCATGATAATATATGAATTCAACAAGTCAAATTGATATTAATTGGCTTAGACAAGTACTGTTTAACACCATATTACTCATGATAGCAAAAAGCATAAAATATCTTAAAAACACTTCAATTATTGATTGAAATAGGAAACTTAATAACAGGCCCATGGCTTCAACAAATATATCATAGTTTTACTCATATGAAATACTTTCCCACTTTTTCATTGAATTTTAAATAGAATGAAATTAGTATTTTATATATTTTAACTAAAATATATTCACTCTAACTTAGTTACAGAATAATTACAGCATTAAGTTATAACACACATATAATGTTAATGGGCGACTGGAATTTGAACTTTTTCAATATAACTGAAAAATCTAAGCTACAAAATTTCCTTTTAACTTTCAACATTTAACTAATAAATCAATGCAAATAGCTAAACCTTGATTAATTATTTTATGGTTTCAGAAAATGATTTTTTATATAAATACATTTGTTCTGAATTTCCCTACTCTGACAATTGCCTTATAATAACTTATTCTAACAAGTAAAAATTTTAAAACCCAACTAATTCTTGGATAAAAATAGGAGAAATCAGAAGAAACTGTCTTAAAACTTATAAATAATTTAAAAACCAAAAATTAGAGTAGAACTTCCTCTTCACACCCAATGAAATGATTACAACTTTAATAAAATTCTTTTAATCTATTTAGATATTTGTTGCCCTGAAATGAAAATTTTTATTCTGAAAAAAAGTTGATAATGTGTCTAAAAAAGTTTCTAAGCCATGGATTGATACAAAAAGCTTAGAGTTAATTGAACAAAAGAAATATAAATGGAAGCAATACAAAAATTATGAAACTGCAAACAAATATAATGCTTATAAAAATGTACGTAATTTGTGCAATATTTACAAACGAAAAGCCTACAACAAATATTGCTATTCTGAATATCAAAACATCTCTTCTCAAAAAGGTAGGTGGGACTTTATAAATAGGGACTTTAAAAATAAATTATACAGGTAATCACTAACAATAAGGTCATGAGTAACATATTTAATGAAGTATATTGCAACTTAGGGAATTTTGAGTAAATACTCCCTTTAAGATCAATCAAATTCAACCTATAGCCCGCCTTTCTCTTTCAGATTGGTGATTAAGTTTGAAATTATCAAATCTATTCAATCTTTAAAATTCAAATCTAGTGCTCCCCCATTATCCCAACTTGGTGTCTAATAATTGCTCCAGATATAATAGCTGAGCCACTTTCATACATTATAAACGCGTGCATTAGACATTCGGCTTTTCCTGACCAATTAAAATTGGCAAATATTACTTCATTATTTAAAAAAGATTACCCAAAAGATTGCTTGAACTATAGACTGATTTCTGTTACATCGCAAATTAGAGAAATTTTTGAAAGACTTCTTTTCAATCAAATTAACGAACATTTATTTAAACATAATCTGTACTCTCAAAATCAATATGGTTTTCGTAAATATATTTCTTCAAATGATGCCTTGTTAACAGCTACCGAAAATTGGAGAAATAGCATAAATATAGATGAGTGTTCAGCAGTTGCATGCTTGGATTTATCAAAAGCCACTCTATCGGCCACCACATATTAATTAAAAACATAAAAATTATGGGCTTCTCACACAAAAGTGCAAACCTAATCTGCAGTTATCTCCATAATCGTAAACAAAGAGTTAAACTAAATGGAATTCTCTGACTGGATTTTTATGAAAAATGGTGTTCCACAAGGAATAATTTTCAATATGTATGTAAATGATTTGAGCAATCATACTACATGTAATGTTATCCAATATGATGATGATACTATACTATTTAGTTCACATAAGTTTCCTGAAATTGCTATAAAAGTTTTCGAAGAAAATTGCACTCTTCTTGAACAATATTTTGCTTCACTAAAACTAAGAGTAAACCCATCTAAAACTCAATTTTGCTTAATTAGACCTAAATCTAACAATAATTCCACAAATAGTTCACAATTTAAATCGAAATTTAATGGCACATACATAGAACAAGTTAATTCTTTTAAATATTTAGGTATCATTTTTGATTCTCAAATTAATTTTAAAAAAAATAAATAGTGTTATTAAAAAAAGCTATTTCAATAAAGCCTCTTAGAAATGTATCACAACAGCTTCCAACCACAGCAAAAATTCAATAAATTCACATATTAATACTAAGGCACTTTAATTATGGAAACATACTGTTTACCGATATAAATCAACAACTTTTGAATAAATTCAAGTGCAAACAAAATGGGCTATAAAAATAGCAGTTAATCATATATATAACAGAAATACAGAAATCAAGAAATTAACAAAAACTTTTCTAAATCCACAATGCATTATTTATAAAAATATATTAACTACTTTCTTTAAAATATATAATAATATTGTTCCATACAACAAATCAAACTTTCTAGCCTCTAAAATATTGCTTAGATATAACAATAGAACCCTAAAAATTAGGCCTCTTCCATATAACAAGAAAATAATGAAAAATTCATTTCTCAACATATCAATAAATACATGTATATGGAATAATTTACCTAAATCTATAAAACAAATAAATAAATTTAGAGTATTCCAAAAACAAAATTAAGAAATACAAATGGCAGGTTTTAAATTTTATAATAGTGATTATTCAATAGACCGAATCTAACCTAAATTCGCCATCGCCCAAACTAGTAATTGTAATTATTTTTGTAAGTATTATTTTTGTATGTGTTTTTATGTATGTGTTTTGTTCCTTTATTTCTATTGTTTGACGCTATTTAGAGTTGTAAACAGTATTTTATATTGTAAAAAGCAAATCTAAATATAGATATTTCATTTCATACTACCAACACATATTTTAAGTAATTCAGCAACTTCACTTACCTTAATTAATTTTTTAAACGAAAATTTCAGTTGGTTTTCCAACATTGGCATAATTCTTTTACCACGCTTCGATGGCCATGCTTGAATAATGATATCCGACGATATATTGTGGATCTAGAAGGACATTAATTGTCATATGCAACTCTGATGTCTTATCACTAACTATTAAGACAAATGGAATTATATCACACTTCCGTATTCCACAGCATCTATACGTGACCAAAACATGACTTTCTTTATGATTTTTAGATGATTACATCAACTTTAATAAAAGCATTAAGATACATTTTAAGGATTCATTTTAAATTATTAGTTGCAGATGATGGAATGAATTCGACATGATGCCATAAAAAGAGCCAATTAAGTTTGTGCTGGTCAACTAACAAGGTTGTCGTGGGACATGGAAAGCTGTCCTACTCCTCTCATGAGACCAGTCATGGCACGAAATTTTGCCGAAATGTCCTTTCTGAATGTACAGTGCTTCTCAAACGTCTGAAAATACTTTAAAGGCTGCGTGCCTTTTTGTCATAGCTTTTAGAAACCGGTGAATGCGATTTATCAGAGCTCACATGAAGGGAATTTAGTTTTCTACAGGCGAAATGTAATTCTGATCGCGTTATATACTATTTTCATAGCGATATCAAACAGTACCTATCTTTAATAATAGTAAACTTATTAATCCGTAACTAATTTTAAGAAAAACAACTTTATTACTGAAAACTAGTTATTCAATAACAAACAATCACCAAAAACAGTACAATATCAAGAAGAAATTATAACAAATGTTCGAAAGTATCACCGTTGAGGTCTCTAACAAGTTCGCACCGGTAGAACAAGTCCTGGTCTGCACTGGAGGTCTCATCTTGTTGTACGACTTCAGCAGCTTCCACGATCCACTCTTTGAGGGTCTCGAGATTCTNCATGAAGGGAATTTAGTTTTCTACAGGCGAAATGTAATTCTGATCGCGTTATATACTATTTTCATAGCGATATCAAACAGTACCTATCTTTAATAATAGTAAACTTATTAATCCGTAACTAATTTTAAGAAAAACAACTTTATTACTGAAAACTAGTTATTCAATAACAAACAATCACCAAAAACAGTACAATATCAAGAAGAAATTATAACAAATGTTCGCACCGGTAGAAGAAGTCCTGGACTGCACTGGAGATCTCATCTTGTTGCACGTCTTCAGCAGCTTCCACGATCCACTCTTTGAGGGTCTCGAGATTCTGTGGTCTTCCCCGGCTGTAGACTTGAGTTTTCAACATGCCCCAAAAGTAGTAGTCAAGCGGAGTGAGATCAGGAGACCTCGGCGGCCACAAGTTCGGAAAGCCCCGTCCGATGACATTGTCACCAAAAGTTTTCTTCAGGACTTCAGTCACAATTTTTCCGAAGTGCGGCGGTGCATAATCATGTTGAAGTGTGACATGGTNAGATTCTGTGGTCTTCCCCGGCTGTAGACTTGAGTTTTCAACATGCCCCAAAAGTAGTAGTCAAGCGGAGTGAGATCAAAAGTTTTCTTCAGGACTTCAGTCACAATTTTTCCGAAGTGCGGCCGTGCACCATCATGTTGAAGTGTGACATGGTGTAGCTGGCAAAGCCGTCGCAATTGGGGGATCATGTGCGATTCGAGCATGAATTTACAGGATTCACTAGTAACTGTCGCAGGGAAGAAGAAAGGCTTCAACTTGAACTCGCTCGTAAAGGCCATCCACACAGTCACATGTGGCGAGTGAAGAGGATGCCGGTGTGCCGGAGGTCTTTCGGTTCCCCATATAATAGCATTGTGCTTGTTCACAGACCCGTCCAGCGAGAAGTTAGCCTCGTCACTCCACAAAATCTTCTCAATATGATCATTGTTAATGATGAAATCCGAAAACTGAAGTCGTTTACCTTGTAGGAGTAACGTTTGAAGTGATGCTTCAAATACCCTATTGACACTAGCGCGAGGAATGTCTTTTGGCTCTTGAGATGGAGCTTGCGGAGGCCAATCCNAGTTCATCCATCACTATGGCACTTCGATCAAGAAGAAGGGAGGGCCTTCCGGTTCGTGGCTTGTCAGAAACCGATCCAGCGGATTCGAATCGCTGAATCAACTTCACGATCGCTGAGGCTGTGAACGGATCTTTGTGTAGTCCATGGATAGTCTTGTATGCCCTCTGTGTGGAAGTTGGACTTCTCATATTTTCATAGTAAAGTTGTACGAGGCAGATGCGTGTTTCTGTGTCCATGATGAATCAGATACTGCAAGCAATAAGCTTCTAACTGTAGCGAGCAAGGTGTGAACATTACTCACTGACATCAAAGAAAACTAAATTCCCTTCATGTGAGCTCTGATAAATCGCATTCACCGGTTTCTAAAAGCTATGACAAAAAGGCACGCAGCCTTTAAAGTATTTCCAGACTTTTGAGAAGCACTGTACAGGGTTGCCTGGAAAAAATGTAATGTTATAAACTCGTTTGAAACGGTGTTTAAAACACGTGCTTTTTCATGGTTATCAACATTTTTTTCAGAATATTTCGACACATTGTATCAAACGGTCTTATCAGCATAAAATATTTTTTGAGAAGTTCACATTTATATGCTTCCTGTTTTTAAAAATTAAGATAATATGATAAAAAATTAAAATCGGTATTTAACAGGGTTTTCTTGGGACGTGGGATGTGCCATGTGACGTTGGATGAGATGGGACAAATCTGACGTGGAATGGGACAAAAAAAGCTGTCCCACAACAAACCTGCCAACCAAGCTTTGCTGATGGTTATCTGTACATCAACAAGAATGTTATTTATAATGAATAATCAATTTTACTGTTTTATTATAATTTTTTCTCCTTGTTTCAATTAAGCTTAGCCATTATTTCTAAACTTTGTTTTAAAAAATGATAACTTGTTGAAACACCATAAGAAATTTTATCCTCAAATACTACACCAGAATAGAGCTTAATAAAAATTCTACCATTGTATCATGATAATCTTTTATAAAATTCCAACTTTTTATTTCAAATGAGTCAAATATTTTTTAACTGCACATATTAGGATGTTGAATAATACCGTTTTTACCTGGCCGGTCTTTCCTATTTACAACTTCTTCTGTAATTGTCTGTTAAGATTTTGTTGTTTTCTGTTTGAAAGCAATAATGACAAGAATTGGCATCACTGTCATTGATAATTTGGCACTAAGATCGCATAACTTCAGTTGAAACCATAAATAAATAAGCTAGCTTCTATGCTATTTCAATATAATGACTATATTATTCACTATTCAATCATTATCTCTATAAGTGCAGAACAATTATGTTAGCAAAATTTGAATCTTTATGATTTTTGGATGATTACATCAAATTTCTTAAAAGAATTAAGATACATTTTAAGGATTCATTTTAAATTATTAGTTGCAGATGATGGAATGAATTCGACATGATGCCTTAAAAGAGACAAATTATGTATATTTCAAGAAAAAAGCTAACATTAGCAAGAAGAGATTGCAAAAGCCTCCGTCAAGTGTGACATAGTTAGGGTCTGAATATTAGGCGGAAATCCGGATCAGCATAAAATTTAACTTAACCTAAGTTAGGCCAACACCTATCTCAAGAATGTTTTTATCCATTTAGAAAACCATTAATTTTTTCAGTTCTCAATTTTCCTTAGATCTAGCAAAATATAAAAAAGTAAGCTAGTAGAAAATTAATTAAATTCCATAGCTAGAGAATGATTATCGCGGAACTAGCCTGACTGTAGAAAATGGAATGCAAACCGTGTCAAAAGGAAAAGAACTCCTAGAGCTATAGGTTTGAAAATCGTCTAGTTTAATTATTAATACAAAAGTTATATTATAGAAGTCGGAATTTTAGAACATTCTTTCGAGCCTTGTTGTAGAATACAGAATTGACAAATCTAAGAACTCAAAATAGTGCCATATAGAAATGCTAATGCCCTAAAAAATGAAATGTAAATCTAATTAAGGCTGTTAATACTCACAGCGCATTAGGGTTCCGCACCGTGTCAGTCGAATAGCGGAATCGCAACTTAGTAAAAATTTGCAAATACTAATTAACAACTCCACAATATACAATTCTCATCTTTGTGTTATAAAAAATCTTATGCATTTAATTTTTGAAAATTTTGGTCGATTGTTGAAATTATTTTAGTGGGAAATCTTTATCACGAAGCTTGCAGTATCAAAATGACATTTTTTTTCTATATTGACATTCTTATCATTTGTTTTCAAGCAATTACCGTCGTAAAAACGTGTACAAACGAAATCCTACATAAGATAAAAATGAGAGAAATAGACGAAATCTTGTGTGAAAAAAGTTCTAATTCATTAATGTTAATCCGAACTTCGAAAACAAAAATTGAATTTGTCGGAGGTGGCAGTCACACACAAGATTTGAATACAACCTTGTTAGATGCATCAGAAGTATTGAAAAGCTTCAGTCATGTTGTTTTGAAAAATATCAATATAAAGAGTAACTATGAAACAATAAAGTGCAAAAAAATTACATTTGAGAAGGTCACTGCAATATTCAACAAAAAACCATTTGCTGAATGCTGCGAATTAGTCATCAAGAAGAGTAACTTCAGTGGAAGTAAGACAGATGTCCAAAGCTCATTTCACGAGAAAAAAGGTGTTTTCATTGTACATTGCACAGAATTCAAATCAGGCATTTCAGTTGACATGTCGGAGTTTAAAAATATCCAGAATTCAAGTGCCTTATTCTTTATCAATGGGAATAACCGGGAGTCAAATGGAAAAGCAATATTTAGACAAAACAGGTTCATTTCTAATAACGATGGTGAAAATATCATTTTGACAAAAGATGTGTCCTTGGTGTTAGAGAAGAATGAATTTATTAATAACCATTATTCAGGAGCATTAATATACCAGCAATTTACACTTAATATCTCAACGAATTATGAAAGTAAAATGTTCTTCAACAGATTTGAAAAAAATAAATGTCTCCTACCAATGTTATTTGTAAGCAATGATTACTATCGGAAAACAAATGTCTCTGTACATCATAACATTTATGCTAAAAATGATGCTGTTGAACTCGTTCTATTAAATTTCGTTAACATATCAAGGATTAGTTTTCTTAATGAAACATATAAAAGTAATAAAGTCGATGATGAGTATCGCATTTCAAATGGTAAAGACCATGTATCACCCAAGACCATGCTGAAGGACCATGCTTTGAAAATAATTAAAGATTTATGCGATAAAGGTGTACGAGAATCATTCGATGACGTTTTGCCACGATCATATGCGCGTTATAAAGTAACAATTACTGGATTTTGCCATGAAGATGATCAAAAGACGAAATATGTGGTCAATATAGATCTTAAATTGAAAAATTTCACCAAGTTTGTGTAACTAATTTTCATAATAGCAACTGTAATTCTTTAGTAAAATATTTACATGTATACTAAGAAAAAACCATGCCCAGCACTTTACCTTCAAGTGAATTTTCTCTTAGTAGATAAACAATTTGTTTATTTTAGGAAATTGGACACTATTTTTTTATATACTTCAGGCATTACAATTTACAATTGATTTTAATGCTTAATGAATTCAAATAAGAGATTTGATTAGACTGGGGAAAATATTTGAAAAGTAAATATCTCACTATTTCGTAACAAGATATGAAGTTTCTTTTGACAATTTGGAATTGCATATCTAAAGGTATTTATAATCACTTGCTTATTTACAACAACAACCAAAATTTATTAACCTTAAGGGTGGTTAGAGCAATCAAAGGTTATAAATAAAAATATTGTGGAATAGAAAACCCTATTAAGGGCAGGATCAGTGGTCGCGGAACTGAGGAGCAGAAGAGATTGCAGTCCCCCCAACCCCCCCCCC
>CABFPE010000003.1:3751155-3774630 GCA_900660155.1 Hofstenia miamia | reverse complement strand
TAACACAAAAACTAGTAAAAGTACATGCATGACGTCAGTAAAACACCCCCGGCAATATCCACGGCGTCTCAGGTCAAAGGCCACCCCTCTCGGCCAATCAGAAAAAAGTGGAACCTCCTACGACCCACCTCTCGACCAATCAGAAAAAAGTGACACCTCGTCTCACCCAATACATACTACTCTCATCCTGGAGACAGTTTTTTGAAATGCTGGTCTTTTGGCCGTCTAGCTGCTCTAGATGTGACTGTAATTTGTTCACTGCAGCCTTCAACTGTTTCTCTTTCAGGTAATAATAATAATAATAATAGTAGTAGTAATAATAATAGACTTTATTTCCAATAAGGAATACAAATTTAAAAGCAGTATAAATATAAAAACATATATATATATATATATATAATTTCTGTTTCTTAATATAATGACACAACTGACTTTGTATGGCAACATTGTCAGGGACATAGTAAGTGATATGAGCATGGATCATAAACTTTATAAAAGGAAGTCAATTTATTCCAAAACAGCTTCTTTAATTGGTTGTTAACAGCATTAGGTTTGTTAAATATACATATATCACTGTGAAGATGGATTTAATACGAAAACTTTACCACTATAAAAATAGTTTCTCTTTGTTTTTTCATTAATGGTAGGATTTGAACAGAAAAGTAGTGATGAGGAAAATCTTAGTTCAGTTCAACGTTGATAGTATAAAAATGTGTAAAAAGATGCTTAAGATCATGTGTTTCATTAAGCAGTTTATGCAAAATGACTAAGTCCAAAATCTCTAGACATAAAGACATAGGTAGATTTGTCAAGTCAGTTATGTAACCTTTAATATACTTAATCCATTTGATGCACCTTCTTTGAAACTTCTTAAGTTTTTTCATATTTGTTATTGAGGCATACCAAACTGATGATGCACAATTTAACATAGAGAGAAAATCTAAGTTTTGTATAGTTGAAAGTTTGTTGTAGGTGGTGGACTAAATGGGACCATTCATCAATGTACATAAATGTGTGATGATTAGATGCTAGTTTATAAGAAATATCAGTGCTCCAAAATCAAGACTGGAAAATATGTAAGCCCAAATCTTTTATTTGAATGGAATTAGAAAGGGTCTTGCTGAGATAATGTGACTTCAAAGTGAAAACTTCAGATGTTTGCATTGCTAAAAACTTAAATTTGTTACCATCAAATTGAATTTTGATAACATTAGTCTAGCTGATGATGCAAGACAAATCTAATAAGAGATCAGCAATATATCTACTAACTAGCTTTACATGATCTGCAATTAGAAATGCTATGGTTAGAAAACAGTTATTATGAAAGACATTTATAAATACAGCAAAATTTAATAATAGAGGGCCAAGCACTAATGCTGGTCATGCAATAGCAGTCTCAGACAACTGGAATCTTATTAAATACACCAATCATGTTCAGCTGCTGTTATATCCTTATATCCTAGGATGGTTACCAATTGCTATCAAAGTATTCTGCAGGATGTCTTTATGTCTTCTTCCCAAATTGCCTCTTGGAATCTCAATATGTCTTATACATATTTTTTCTAATAATTATCAGTAATTTTACAATGCTTACAAATCCAATTGATTTTCCACACATAGTTTAGTCATAATTGTTTACTACATTTATTCTTGAAATTACACAGTTGAACACAGTTCAGAATTCTACCAAAGTTCAAGTTATATGTCTTTTTTCTGAACAAACTTATTAGTGCTTGATTTGTTAATTTAATGCTTTTATGTAGATGTACCCAGGGTAATTTTAATAACTATTTTGGATAATATTATTAGTAAATAGTCATTAATTGTGATTGTAGTGACTTACTATATTTATATTTTAAATCCCCTACTAAACATATTACTCTTCATTATCAATTACTTTGTACTTAATCATTATCATCAACCAAAGAAATAATTATGATCAGCAAATATTGATTGATTTCCTATGCTTTTTACTAAAAAATTACCAAAAATTCTTTGTTTTACTCTGTTAAGATAATCTATTGCTATTAAATATTTTGACATAACATAAAAAAAATTTATTTGAAAATAAGACTGTGCAACAAAAAATTTTATTTCTTAGTTTAGTAATTTTTTTAGTATTTCTGGTCAATTTTATGTTGCAAAAAAACTAATTTGAGGTCATTTTCATAGCAGAAACCATACTTTAAAAATTATCATGAAATTGAATTTATTGCCTAAATAGATGATTAAACTTAGGAATCAGAGATTCTATTATGATGAAGATATCAAAAATTTTCAAATAACTTTTATAGCTAAACACAGAAATCTAATTATATTTTGATTTCAATGTAAATAGATGTTTTGTGTTCATCCAGAAGCCGCCGTGAGGCCAAAATATAGCTTAAATAGGATAGTTTTCAAATTTTTTAAATGAAATATTATTGAGGCTCTTAGTTATTTGATCAGAAAAGAAAATTTGTTGAAAAGCTATCTATCTAAACATACAAAAGTTTGATGTAGGCGAAATATACTCCCAAAGTTTTGTTTTCTGCAGATATCCATATGTTCTAGATGTACCCACTCTCCTATATAAGTCTTTTGAGTTGTTGGTGTGATTTTTCCTTTGTTCATCACTAAGCAAATCTAAATTTTCAGGAAAACATTGATATTTCAGAAAATGAAGTTTAGTAGACATTCCTGGCAATATCTCATTTCTTCAGTATTGCAAGAAAAATTTTGATTTGTCTCATTTCGAATATTTGCTTTGCAGCAATTTTAAAAATAATGGAGAGCCTAAGAATTTATGACAAAAAACTCACCATTACATTGACTAATTTGTTCATTGAAAAATTTTTTTAGGCTAAACGTGCGTACTTCTACATCATGACATTTACATATTGGAGGTCAATCCTTTGGAGTGTAGGTTCAAGAGCTTTGTTTACAGCAAGATATACAAAAACCCCTTATTTATAGATAAAAATAACTGTTACTATTGTGGTTTTTATTCAGGCTAAACATGAGAATAGCAAATGGCAAAGGCTGTGGATCTTCAAATGCCCAAGAATATATTATTTGGGTGTCAAGATCCAATATCCTGATAAATGCTCAATTTCTAAAATATGCTTCAGAATATTTTTTTGCATCACTACTACATTTACAAAGGTTTGATTTTTCAGAATATAATATTCAAATATGGAATGAAAAGAATTCACACAGGTCTTGCATTTATAAGAAGCTATGATATTTTCAGAGTAAGCTTGAGTGATGTTGTCATATGCACAGTGCAGGGTTGCTATGTAGTATGCAAGGAGTATGAAAGTATGTCAAAGAAATTATTTCCCTGTTGTGATCCCAATATGGCACATCACAAAAAAACTGAGGTTACTGAATTATTGTTGGAAATGAGTAGCACGGAAGGTTTAACTTCAATATCCCAATGCCGCATATAGTCGTCGACATTAACTCAACAAAGAACACTATACAGGCTTTCCTAAACTTAGAATACAAATTACTCAAAAAGTATGATTTTATGTGGTAAAATGGCATTCAAATTCATATTTCTCATCCCAAAATTGACTGAAATCAGTGAAAAAATCAGTTGGTGTCACAGTGTAATTAATCTGAAATGTTCATAAAATTAGGCTATAAGAAATTGAGATATTTAAAATGGAAAAGATGATATCTATGAAAACATAATTCTGCAATGGTAGTTGCTTCAAGTTTGTTCATTATCTAAAGAAATAAAAATATCTATATATTTAGAAATGTTCCTTCAATTATAGACAACAGTGAAAATATATGTCAAAATTAATTTGTAGGAAAATAGCTTTTCAGTAACAGTAGTAGTAGTACTACTACTTTAAGGCTTTATTAAACTACTTCAAGTAATACAAAAATTAACGAATTTTTGACAATCAGAGCAAAAACATAGCAAAAATCTTTTGCATCCATAACTTTGGTAATCAGACAAATAGTAGCCTTTCAAAATTTCAAAGACGTTCTTTTCAAGAATCTTTGGCATCCCAAAGAAGTTAAATTTGTACTTAATAATTAAAAAGTTATAAATGCGGCAGATTTTGTTGAAATACCACAATTCACACTTGAGTTTTTTGTTGCCTTCATCTGGTGTTGCCTTTGCACTCCGGGATTCTGGTCCACCAACTTATTAAAGCATATGATTAAAATATTGATTTTAGATTTCAAATCTGACATTCCCCCCTCCCTAAATTTCACAGACATAAGAGTTGCAATTGGAAACAATGCTTTCAACTTTCTAATGCAAAATACATAAATTTTGAGAGGAGCTAGTGTAAGAACAACCTGAGAATTAAATAGAAATCACTTTTCTAATTGCTACAGTGGTTCTAGGCAACAGCTGATAGAAACTGAGTCTATCTTGATTTGATTATCGTTACTGGAACCAATTTGAAGCCTCATTTGTAAATCTGGTGGTGGATGATTCTGCAAGAACCTGAAGTTGTTTGCTTTGACAATGTTGGATTTTTTACTTTCATTAGTACAAGGAACCTTATTTTTCTTAAATGTGTACAGCATTAAAAAGTGCAATTGTATATTACAAACAGATGTCAGATAGCAAGCATTCCACTTCAATATGTTTATGTATAAATGTGTTAGTGCTTGCAAAAGACTACAACATATATTAATTGTCAGTTGAAACTTAGACATTGTATATTGAATCAATACACATTTGTGTTAGAAAAAATTCATATTCTGAGGGCTGCATATGGAAAAATATGGAAGTAAAAATTTAAAAATACAGACTTTCTCAATCCTAGCAATGTTAAACACATCCCAAATATATTTGAATAAAATTTTCAGAGCAACTAAATGCATTAAGATTCTCAAAGATAATTCTGAATATTAGAAATAGTTGAACACTCCTTCTAAAATAAGAAGAGACTTGTGAAAGTTATAAGGCTTAAGATAATTTTTTGTGTTATCTCAACTTAACGGTTATAAAGTACAAGAATTTGAAAAAATAGGACTCCAATACGAACTCAAACTACATTAGCGATGCATCAGTTTCCCGCATATGACAGCAATGATGCTGAATATAAAAATTTTATGCTTAGAAGAAATAAAGCTGATGGTCAGTGCGGTTTTGAACAGAACTGGATCTGAAATTAACTGAAGCAACAGAAACCCGCATTTTTAACCACCTCATTTTTTGAGACATTTTTGGTCGTTCTGTAAACATATCGCCATAAAAAAGTTTGTAGTAAATATATGTTAGCACATACATAAAATCAGTGATAGGAAGGGATAAAAAAATTTGTTATATACGCGGGTCATTGTAGTAGTAAAATAAATATAGTAGCTCTATTGTAGTATCCGAACTTGGCTAAACCCCTGATCAATAAAATAGCAGAATTGTACTATATGTACACTACAGTTTTCATTGAGTTGTAGCATGCTGAACGGCTTTCAAGTTTTGGGTCACATCAAAGGATCTGCGATACCATCGCTACGAGGGGCTATTTTTAAAAAATCTTCAATCCTTAATGGTCAGAAAATCTGCAAACTCTTGCAAAAAATTGTTCTTATTTGCTGAAATTACATAGACAACAAAATTATGTGAAAAAATTGTCTCAAAAATGTTATGAAATAATATCTAACCCTAATTAATTCAAGAGTTTTTTTACAACCTGTGCCCGTTTCATAAAAATAATTTTAAACGCCTATATATCTCACGAACTATTAACGATAGTTCCCATTTGAATACAACGGGATAGGGGAATGTCTCTACTTTCAACTAGCAATTTAAATAGCACTTTCAAGTGCACCACAACCCCCTTTGACGCATGGAGGGCCTGAACGAAACAGAAAATATTGTTTTTCATTAGTTGCTGTTCTCATGTAGTTTATCGCGCTTTCTTATCTGAACTTTAGGTGTAGGAGCAATTTAAATTGTTTATTTGCAATTTCCAGTAGGATGCTGAGATTTTATTGGAAATGTATTGTGTAATTTAAATGGAAAACAACAATACATGTGATCTAACTCAACGCAGTATCTACATTGTATTTTACGACTTTAAGATATAATTTTCAAGATTTCTAAATCAACTCAAATCAAGTCAAATCAAATCAATTGATTTGATATCAACATGTTAATATAAATTCAAAACCGCATCAATGCCAACTCTGATCTTAAGGTTTCTTAGCATACCAGTACACCTAAATTTAGCGCTAGACCACTGAATATTTTAATGACCAATTTCAGCCTTAACAGTAATTATTTGCATAGAACCAAGCTAACTTATAGATGCACGAAAACAGAAAAATGTCGAAGCATCCGTTCTTCTTTTTAAAAACATCACCGACTAATGATGCTATATTTCTTTACGCAGTTGAAGACAGAAGATCATAATGTGTAGGATTGAAAATGTGTATGTTGTATAGATTCAATAAATCATTTCATTCTATGGCTAATATTGTAACAAGTTTGTGGTATTAGTGATTATTTTAAGGAATTACCAAAAAAATTCATGTCGGTGTGTGATATTAAACGAGAACATTAAGCTTACTCAAAATTTACTATACAATGCCACAGGTATCAGTACTGAGTTGAATTTTTACCGTACTTTAAGTTATTAACTATTATTCTAAAATGAAGCAGATGCCCAGCTATGTGGTCAGAACAATGAAGGATCCGTTCTTTATCCAAAAAAAATTAAGAAAAAGAACGAAGTCTTTTGTGAAATTCTCTTCTATGTATCACCAAATATGAGCTCCTGACCTTTCTACAGTGAAAGCTTCTCGGATGTAGCTATGAAGATTTCATCACAAAAATATAAATGTATAATTTTCAGAAGACATCAAAAAACTACTTATAGCTAGTGTACGAACTTCTAAATATAAACTAAATATTTTTATAAACGTGAGCTATAGCTTTCCTTTAGCACAGCCTTTCCTTACAAAGAAAGGTTTAACAAATAATCGATTTGAGTAAGTTTTTTAATAGAAAAATACTCAAATTACATAGATTTTGTAAATTTTACTTTTGTTTTTGGACAGAATACCATTTCCAATATGTTTACAAGGTTTGAAATACATCATTCCCAACAGTGACATGCAACATTTGCACGCTTTGCTTCAGTAAACATTACCATTCATACCTGCCATTCTAATTCTATTTTCCTTTGGCAAATAGCCACAACTAAGCTTATTTAAAAATGATTGAAGGCGATGTCAGAAATTGTGATTTGCATCAGTGATACTAAATTAATGATTTCTCTTTGGAGTTTTGCGAACTCATGCGAGTTAGAATTCTTAAAGTTTTGAGTACTGGAAAACTCTGACACCACATATGTTCGGGAAACTATTAGAACTTCATCTAGTAATACTTCACTAGACTTTTATATGAATCTACCCCATAATTCATTCGCAATTTATATGCAACATTTGAAAATTTTTGTTTTCTTTGTCACTTTTTATGATCTCTCCAAATGATTTTGAGAAGTAATTAATCAAAATTTACTTGCTTATGTAACTTTTCCAATTTAGTGAGCCAAATTGCTAAATATTTTCTTCATACATGCGCATTAATGAATTATGCATGAAATAGTTTTGATATTTAATCACAAAACGGAAGTCAAAACGTGAACGATCTAATCATCTCATATTTGTATTTATTTATACTTATTGTCTAGTGTATTAATATAGTAAAAAGTTATCTCCAGTAGTTTGCAAAGTTTGGTATATTGAAGAATTTATTTATTATAGCTTTTGCAAATAACCAAAAGTGCAGGTTCGAAGATGGTATTATGGAGGGGCACTTTAGTTCTTTGAGCTTCGATTTTTAAACACATTTGCAAAGTAGGCCTACATATGTAATCTTGAGTTAATATTAAAAAAAATTTAATGTATATATGTATAATTTCAGATAAATTATAATAGATTATTTTAGGTTTTGCACACAAGACAAGCACAAGAATGACCCCAGCCAATTTTGACTAAATAGCATTAAGTTGATATACATATTATTTAAACAATCATATTCTTCCGCAGGGGAAGTAGCAATTACCGGTGAGCACAATCTTTGTTTGAATAGCTAATATCTCAGTCATTTATCTCAGTCATCTTCAGAGAGTTGCAGCACTTGGTAAGTAAAAATTAGATTTTGCAAGAACACGCCTATCAGTGTAACACAGCCGTTTCCAAAATAACTAGGAACATTTCTATACACCTGAAGCTTAACCGAATATCAGTATTCGACTCTAGGTATTGGCAAAGTAACATAACCCACTTTTAAGATACTGAAATCTTTCTATAATAGATTTCGTAGATAAACTTTTAATTAAGAATGTCTCATTGGTGCAGAATAATTACAAAATATACAACTTGTTGCAAGTTCTACCTTAAGATAGCTTATGTAAGTTTTTTTTGAAAGCCTCTGAGTAGTTTGGAAAATTACAGTAATTTAAAGTAGATCGCTACTAGAAATTGCGTCTTCATTGTAAATTCATTGAAATTTGATGTTTCTATGAAGCAGTTATTAGACAAACATAACTAAATTTACATCCAATTTGTAGGAAATGCACTATCATTAAAATATTGGATAATAGAAATAAATACGGAACAAATAGCAAGCAAACCAAAAGTATGCTACATATTCTTTGGATGGATATTGAAGCAGCACAATGCAGCTGGGATTTTTTGGGCAGTTTATGCGTGGTAGAGAGGATTTCCCCCTCTCTCTACTAAAACTAAACTTTACACAAATGTTGTTACGTTCAGAAATGTAGTGCCATCATTACGTTATCAAATTTTTTTTGAAATAAGTTAAATTTGATTAGTTGGAATGAAAATGATAGAATTCATTGGAATTTTTCATTTCAAAGTTTTCAAATATAAGTTTCCTGTTTATTTTAATTACATTTTTCACAATAACAATACCATATATAAGAAGAACAGAAAATTAGAAATTTTTATTAGGCGGTTATCACCGTAAATAATAGTTTGGAAAAATCACTAAGTCTCATTTAGAAAACTCCACAACTTGCTGAATAATAAAAAAAGTTTAATGGAGGAGGCAATCCTTTCACCTCGGGTCGAGTAGGGTGAATGCAAATGACAGAAGTTCCCCTGTAGTTCAAGGGGCATAAGTCAACGTACCAACATTTGTGGTTTTATTCTTTTGTTAAGTGCCTTATATATTGTACATGGGTCTGGGAAAAAGTTGTTTATAAGTCACATTGTCTATTACCCAACATGCGTGCACATTAATATCTTTGACTGAATCGAAGTACAAAATTATCAAAGTTTGATAGAAAAAAAACCGTATATGGGAATTTTTAGCAATGAGTGAGAGCCTAGCTACTTGCTCGATTTTTTTAAAAAAATTTTCTTTTTAAATATATTTAATTGATTAAAAATGTAAGATAACTATTGCAATTAGTGATTTTTAGTATAATCCAAGTTCTAAAAGTTCCATACTATTGACCAAATACAACGACCACAGATTTCATGTCAGTCAGTTACCGTGAAAGGATTTAAAAGCCATTTGCTAAAGTGTGCCAAGGTAGGAGCCAGGGTGAAATTGTCTGTAAATTTTCACGTAATCTTTGATCACAGGTCGTCAAAGGTGCAATGTAGTGAAAGCCTATTAAATAGTGGGCCAAATGAAAATCTACTTTTAAGATCAAATTATTTGAAAATTATGAAATTTTCAAACTTATTTTTTCTGTATTTATCTCTAAGTTTTGGATATACGTTTGCAAATTCTGTACAAAATCATTAAGTGGAACTGCTAATATCGCCATATTAAATTGAAATAACAATCTACTTTAGTTGCCAAGCCAAAACCTTTGAATAATATGATTTCACACCGGTTGAGTGTTTGCTAATGATAGCCTTAAGTATGTTGGACTCTCTTGAGTCTTTTAATCGATCGAAAGGTATGATTACTTTGAAATAACAGTGCTTTACATTGCAAATATTTCCATTCTTCGAAATCATTAAAAGATACATAGATTTTCTAAATTAAGTACGCTCATCTTAAGCCTTCTTAACCCGGGGAAGATTTCCTGCCTCTATTAAACTTGATTATTCCTCAAAAAGTTGCGGAGTTTTCTGGTTAAGACTTAATGATTTTTTCTAATTGGGGATCATAACGCCATATTCAAAATTTTTAAAAGTATCTGCTAATTTTATGCATGGTATTGTTTTTCAACCGAATGCATAGTCTTCCATTTTTTGCAAAAATATATTATCATGATTAGTATGAGAACCATTATGTGATATCAACAAGAAGAATTCATTGATAAGCTAAGAATGAATTCTAATAAAGTTCATCACTTCCAACTGCAAAAAACCAATGTTTAATTTTTAAAAAAAATACCCAACTTTTGATATTCGATGATGTCTTCAAACTTCTGAGTATTACAAATTAATAGTGCTAATCTGAAGTATGTTTGTGCAAAGTTTTGTATTAATATCCTAATTCAGGCCTGAAAAAACATGCCCAGGTCGTTAAAAATGCCAAATTTGACAGCGAAAGCAAATGTCGCTAATTTGCTCAATAAAAATTTTGGAAAGTTAGTTTTTTGGTTAAATCTAGATTTGAGTGCAGTTCAAAACAATTAGAAGTTGGAATGCTTTTTGTGTTGTGTAAAATTATGTGTATTCTTTCTTAAATTTATCTTAATCATGGTGTATGGTGATACCCAATAAATACATGTTAAAATTACCGGCATATGTAGTAGAAATTGCAGTGAGTTTGAATTAACAAGTTTCACTTCAATTTGGTGTAAATATCATTAACGATTGTATGCAATTGAAGATTTTAGACGTTCTTGACGTTCAAAATTTTCAACTTTTAGAAATACAAAAATTAATATCATAGAAATTCATGAATTAACGACAAAAAATTCTTGCAAACAAAATGTCAAATTCTTTGGATTGAAGTCAACTTTTAGCCTTGTTTCAAGATGAGAGTATTCGTGTTACTTTATTCTAAGCAAATCTAAACAAAAGAACTTATAGAGCTCTTAAATTCCACGAGGATACAAATTGAACAAAATACATCGCTAAAATCTTACTTGAGCAATGTTTTGCTTTGCCCTGTGGGAAATGAAATAGATGCTTAATAGTGCAACTTTGCTACCGACAATCCAGCATTGCTATTAATTTATTAAAAATTATTATTACGACTGCTGATTGACCAAGTCAAAAACGTCGCTTCTAAACTTAAAACAATTTTACTAATTGGACACATTTTAAATTACTATTAAGAATAAAGTAAGGCCCTGTGGATACTCGAAATTTCGAGTTGGGTCGAATTTAGTCAAGTATCCCACCGAACTCGACTCGAAATGTATGCGTACACAATTTTCAAGTCAACTTAGTTGTGTTAATTTGATCTTGAATAGTACATTGCGTGTTTCCTAATTGAAAGAAATATATATATTTTGTGATTGAAAAATCTTTCTACAAAAATTTTTTCATGACTGTATAGCGAATAATCATAACTAACATTAAAGTGTTATAATTGATTGGTATTAAGTTGGTAACCTCTGCTGAAGTACGGTTAAGATAAGATAAGGCTTAAAAATTTTTAACATAAAAAATTTCACTGTCCTTTTCATATTTTAAGTTTGTAAGCAAATTTTATTCATGCATTTATTCAAATGATGTTTGACAGGCCTTGCCTTTTGAATCATCATTGGTTGGTTAATATACAATACTATATTTGTAAATACTAATTTTTAAGCAATTACAAACATAAATGCTAGAATTCACTTTTTCATAATGTGAAAACAATTGCTTATTTAATTGTGAGTAGACAATGGCTCGAGATTCGAAATCCGACTTGACTCTAATCGAAAACTGCTTTGACTCGAATTTTAAAGACTTACTGACTCGACTAGACTCGTAAAAAAACTTCTCGACTCACAGGGCCATTGAATAAAATGTATTAAAAGTTTTTCAATTAGAAGCGGTTGTCAATTTAGTAAGATGCGAAATATAGACATTGCGCAGAAAATCAAACATTCAAACAAGCCGAACATTTGTTCGTAATGTAAATAACTACAAAGGACAATAATGGCAGCTGAGATAATGTAAGGAAAGGAATTTGTTTATTGCTTACTGGTCTTCTTAAGATTTTTAATCATTAAAAATTGGTGTTAAGACAATAAAATTTTATACATAAGTGTCTAATTTTTAGTGTTTTTAGTAATTTGCATAGTGGTATTTGCTGAATTCTAATCTTGTATTTTCTATATCATGTATGAACTGTAAATCAGGCTGGGAAACTGGTCAATTTTTTTGATCCCTCACCCGACCCGTTTAACACTGATCCATGACATGACCCAATCAGAGAAATATGACCAGTAAAATTCTCTCAACATTTTTTAGCATAAAGTTTATCTATAAAATCAGTACAAAACCAATAAAAATATAAAAATAATGAAAGCTTTAAGAATTTAAAAGGTTGAAATGCTTCACTTCTTAAGGAGTTCTCTAAATTTGTTTGTGATCTTCCCACCCGACCCGTCTAATTTTTCATCAGTACTACAGGTCGGTCTGGTTGACCCGATTCTCACTCTGTCCTAAAGGAATTCTATTTTCTATAAGCAATGCTAGGTTTGTTGTAAGCAATGTTGGACATATGAATGACACGTAAGCTGTTTAAATAAAACTACACCATGAAAATTGAATTAAGCGATAGTTTAAGCTAATTGTAGAAATAAAAAAATGGAGCAAGGGGTAAGTAACTTGAAACTACAACAGAAAATCAAATAATCTATCTTCTGACTTAGGTTCAAACACAAAAACTATTTCTGATAGTATCCATGAAATCCTATCTCTACAAGAATTAGGCAAGGATTTAGCCATAGGCAATGACCTATAGCAGCTAGCTTAGTTGCGGATGGCAAGTATTTTGCAACAATTGTGAGTAACTGTAATAGTGCATTTTCATCATCGATAATGTTATATTTTGGGATGAGGTGGAGGAGATAAATACCCAAATTTTCCGTGATCGACTGCCATGCTCAACTTATAATAATTCACAGCAGTTTTGTCACAGTCTTCTTTCATTTTTCTCATCGAAGCTAGTTTTTTTCATGACATTTTGCTCAGGCATTGGCTGTTTTAAAAAACTGAACATCTAAGAAGTTAGTTCTTGAAATACACTTTGAATTGCCATAGTTGCAGCATCCACTTCTGTTTTTGCGACATTTGTCGTACCAATAATATCAGTCAAAATTTCAAAACTTTTAGTGAAACTACTAGGGGAAGGTGGCCCCTTAAAGCAACAGTTTGAGTCCGCGACTTTCCATCGCATGAAGCCCACGCCAATGCTCAAATGATTCAACATTATTCAGTTTCTTTGCTATGGACAGAGGGCAGAGATGCTATTTTGTGGACAAAACTAGAAGGAAGCTTAAAAAGTGCGAAATTATTATAAATTGAATATATTTAGACTATGTATGCTCAAAAAATGTTTCATAACCTAATGAACATTCTATATGTTGAAAATGACATGACATATGTGTATAGTCTAAAAATGAGGTTATTCTACATAACAAAAATGAAAGTTCTGCTTAATACAATACATGTATTCAAAAAATCTATGTCATATATTGATATGCTTCATAAAAATGTATGAAAAACAAAACAAAAATGATAAACAAAATCTAATATAATACAATTATATATATATATATATANTTGAAAATAACATAACATATATGTGCATAGTCTAAAAATGGGGTTATCTTACATATTAAAAATGAAAGTTACGCCCAATACAATACATGTATTCAAACTTATCTATGTCATATATTGATTTTCTACATAAAGATGTATAAAAAACAAAACAAAAGACATAATTAAAAACTAATAATATATATATATATATATATATATATAATGGTATAATGATTCCTGAATCATTTATAATTCAAGTTTTCTATCAAATAGCAGCAATCATGGTTCCAACAAGATTATTGATAATGGAGGTAGCTCATTTGACTTAATTAATTTAGGTTTTCTCATTGAGCTAATATAAGTGTCAGAAGAACAGAGAATTCGTCTCATCAAATCCCCATTAGTCTTCTTCCGGGAACACTTTCTAGTAATTGCTTCCCGAAATTTCTTCAATTCCTTATTTTTTGCTTTTTATGCTTCTTCTGCTAAAAATCCAATTGGAATGCTGAAACTTTGAATTATTATTGATCCATGAATCAATATTTTGGGCAATTATATTTAGTACCAATTATATTCAGACAAGCAGATATTAACAGCTTCCTCGCATAAATCCTCAAAAGTTGAAATATTTATCTTTCTAACACATAACATGGCACAAAGTATCGCAAAAATATTTCAGGTCGACATTTAAGATCACGCATGTCTGGGTAGAATTTTTGAAAAATCTTTTTGCTATGTTTCCACATTTTGAAGTACCTGAATCAGTTGCTTTCAGCATATCAATAACCAATCCAAGGTCATTTTTGAATCTTTGTTGAATGTTTACCTTAGTTCGCTTAACTGCTTCTTTTTCATTAGGATACCTTGCTTGAATTGGAGTTTTGTAAGCTATATGAAGTAAGCACTCCATACATCTTATCCAAGCATGTAGTGTGGACAAACCAAATCTTAATCCTTGAATATCAACATTACGATTTCTGATGTTATTTATATTGTTCATCTGAATTGGAGAGGCACCGCATAAGTTGCAGCACTGCATTGAGTTTGAAAGATTTGAAAGACATGATGAAACTTTGCCATCAATCATGGTTAAACATATATTATGATGTACGTAAACATCTATAATCTTTGTTGGCAACTCATCTTCCTTTGATTTTAAATATTTTTCTTCTCGCTGAATTAATACATTTGTTTCCTTTACATGCTAGAACCTTATGGAACGGCAGAATGATGTGGAAAATGGCTTTGAGTTTTTCCAAATGTTTATATTGTCATTTTGATTGCTAACACCAACCAATTGACATTGACCTGAGTTAAGATTATTTCCTTTTTTTAGTCCTTCGGGAGGCATCATCAAAATTACCTCCTTCAGGAAGGTCTACCTTCATCTTATCTTTATCACACTTATGAATTTCAATTTGAAGCCAATTATCATTTCTTTTAATAAACTTCTATTTCACTTTGTTGACTTTTTTCCATTTTGGACAGAATTTTTTTACAAAGTAACTTATAACATGGTTTAATTTATCTTCAGGTATAATATCCTTTAACTTTGTTTTTAATTAGTTTCTTGCTCTTTCATCACTATAATGCTTAAGTTCACCAGATTGCACACATTCACTTAATAAATATAACATATTACTGTTGCGGACTGACATGTTTACCAATCCGAAACATAAAAATAAATACACATTCGTAAACGATATAAATTTGAAAAGGTATATCTATCTCCACAAACTATGTTAATGCTCTTTAGTATTTTTGACCTCGCTAAAAATGAGTACTTTTCATGAAATACAGTACTACCATCTTTCCAGGGGCAATTGGATGCACAAAATGTGAAAGAATTTTGATTGAGATAAGAGAAGAGTGAAAAAATATATTAGTTATTGCCTGCTTCCTTTTGCTAAGAATTGTAGGAGAGTTTGTAAAAAAAGTTGTGTAGAAACACATGTATTTTTTATCATGTGAAAAAACATGACCTGTAAATATTATGCTGATAGATATACTCATTGAAAAACATCATTATGACAAAATACTGACATTAAAATATTGGTAAAAAGTGCCTTCACGGAAGTCTGATGTACAGGTTATTATCTGTGCTACTGAAGATACAGGATGTGACATGTTCAGCCATGTCTAAATATGACTCAATTTCTATTTTTTGAGCTATTGTTAGCTGATTCCTATTTCAAATGTTGTATAGATTGTGAAAATGACTACAAAAAATACTTTTATAAAAGTATATTTCTTACTTTTGCCCATCCCTTGGCCCACTGTGCGCGTTCGATTTTTTTGTGATCCTCACGTCGTGCAATCCCTTTAAACGTGACAGATCACTTTTAACCAATCACTTAGTCTAGCAGCACCCTAATCAATACCTCTAGAAAGTTATGCGTGGCATTCTGAAATTCTAAATACCAAGTATCTTTCAACAAATTGGGTTGTACATAGATTGTGAATGAGGAAAAAGGATTAGACAAAAAAGGCGTGAAATTATACTATCAGTTGGCTTACATAGGTTGTCACATAATCCTGCTCCATGTTTCAAGCAACAAATATATGTAATTTAGCAAACCGTATAACTTAAACAACACATTAATAAATTTTATAAGTTAAATGATACGAATCACTCTATTAAAATACACATGTCCTGAAAATTGATGCAAATTCGACTCATCTTTGTCAAAGCAATTTGTTCAGTTCTTTTTTAGTTTGATATACCAATGGTTGGTATATCAGGAGCCTATAATAAAATCTAAGTACTGAAATTAGATGACCTAACTAGAGCTTAGAAAAGTATAACATTAGATTTGCATATACTATTGCGCAAAAGGCAAATCAATGTTTTATAAAATTCGGCCCATTTTTCTACTTAAGTCTGTGCTTGTCCCTTCCCTTGTACATATCTAAGGTGGACAAGCGTCCTGCTTTGAAAGGTCTCATTATATTTGAATGTAATGTTCAAAATTGTTTTAATAATCGTAAAGATTTTGAAAATTGCTAATTATTTGCTTTAGTTAGCTAAGCCAACTTGTTTCATCAAAGGCTGAACTGTGGGGGAGGAATTTTAGTTAATTCTGTTGCAAATCGCCATGCTGTGATTACAGTCGTTTTTGAGCAGGTATATAATAGTCTTAATGTATAACAATAACAAACGCCACTTTCTTCGTTAGGTTATTTTCTCGAAAAGCGGATTCTAATTTAGAATAGAATTCTATACCTAGATGCCCAATCAGTTGGTGGAATGGAATGGAAAATAAATTTTATTTTCCGGTTTTCCTAAAAGGGGCAAAATCGAATATATTAAGTTCATTTTTGTTAATCTATTTGCAAAGTCTCTTGCAATTACTTCAATATTTTAAACCAACAAATCATTGACAATACTTATCGGGAGCAAATTGAACAATTTTTGCAATTGGATTTGTTTCTTAAGCATTGACATAAATAGTAAAAAGTAAGTCGGCTAAAATTGTATTTTGAGATACTCCTTTTGAGGTAGCTATGTCAGTTTGATATCATAAGTAATAAAGTTATTTGATGTATTTTCTTAGTTTTTCTCTAGTAAGTGTTAGTATTTGATATATATCAGAATCAGAGTTGGAATTGGGTTGGGCTGGGCCGGGCTGAGCCGGTCTTGGGCTGGGCTTGGGCCAGATTTTTGACATTGCAATTTGGGCCGGGCCGAGCTTGGGCCTACTGTATTAATTGGTATTTGAAATACAAAAAAAAATTCACTTCAAAAATTAAATTTTGCAAATGACAAAAAAACATTCCCTCTAAATTTAATCAGCCCTGCATTGTTCGCTGGTGCAAAACTTCTAACATCTAAATTTTGTCTGCTGCAAACTCCTACTTACTTTGTGTTTGTGTAAAGTGATGTAAGTTGGCTGAGAATTTCAGAATTTCAATATATAAAAACTGATTTGTTCTATAAATGATAGAAAGAACGATTGCAATCCTGGCAATACATTTAAAGATTAATAAACAAATATATATATTTAATAACCTTAAAAGGATATATTGCTTGGATATGCAAGAAAGTATTATTTTCCTTAAAACATTGCATACATTTTTGTAGTAAAAGAAATTAACAAGATTTTGAATGAAATTCGTGTAAAAACTTGTCAAATTTTTAGTGAGACTCCAGTAGTTTTGTAGAACATGTAAAAATACATATACAAATTAAAATAAGCACAAATTTCATTTTCATATAGAATTAATTTTTAAGCAGTGTTTGGATAGAGTAACAAAGTATAAATGTTGTTGTTGTCGTTCCCTTTTCTTAAGGTTTGTTTACATGCAAACGGCTAATTGCAATAATCGATTTCAGTGCAAAATTGGCAGTTAAGTTTTGCCATGCCCAGTTAATAATCAAATATCTGGAAAAAAAATAGTTGTTAGTTATGCTAACAATCGCCATTATCTTACTTAACACTACAATACTATCAATGGCAACATTTTTATGTTTTCTATAAAAGTCTAAGCAAAAGATTAAAATATCAGCAGCTCATTTATAACAAGAGGAGACACACCTCATTTACATTGTGCAATCTGATTTTTGAAATAGTTTATTCTGTGAGGTGAAAGCGTTTATCAATTTTAAGAAAAAAACCGACAAAAAGGGTTAAAAAAATTCTAAGCAATTACAAAAATTTATAACAATTTAGAACATTTTTGTTTTCATTAAAAACATTTGTGAAAATGCACATTCAATGCTATTCGGTAGTCAAACGCAATCATTTACAGGGGGCTCACATCTGCTCCAGGAAAGGTTGAAATCCCTAAACCCCAGGGTTACGGCCCTGTATGATACGTTTATTGTATTAAGGTTAACAATACAATTTGAATTTCAACAGAATTGAATTAGCATTGACGAACTAAAGCGGAATTGTATTCACATTTTAATCAATAAATTATAGAAATTATCTAATTTAATTCATAGTGTAGTTTTTATGGGCCTCTATGAGGTAAAAAAAACACTATCAGTGGCTTAAAAAAATAATTTAGTCCGGACTTGGGCCTAATAAATGGTATTTTGAAATGGGCCGGGCTGGGCTTGCCCTAAGGTGTATTGGGCTTGATCGGGACGGGCTTGGTCCTAAACAATCGGCCCAATTTCAACTCTGTAATCAAGAAATGTTTTCCAATTTTCACTGGCATTGTAATCGTGCGTCTTAGACAGCATCATATGGTTGCTGAAATCATAAGATAGCGAGTTGTTTTAAATGTTCTCATTAAATTGTTCATTGTTGAGGCGAGTAGGTTTTGTCGACGTTTTTTAAGCCATAATAGATGGAATAGAAACTGAAGCAGCAATCAAAGAAAAGATAAAGGAAGAAATAGGTGAAAGAAATAGGTTGCCAGATCCAAGGAGAGTTAGGAAAAGTAAGCTAGCATTAGAGACAGCAAAGGTTAAAAAAGTATTAGAAAGGCTAGATGCTAAGAGTGTAACACAGATAAACAGGTTAGTGTATGCAGGCGCATGGGAGGTGCTGAAGATAAGGGAGACAGAAAACCAGCATGGGAAAGAAGAATTGAGAATAAAGTGGCAGCAAATAGGAAGGATCAGAACAAGTAAGACAGTACAGGACAAGTGCAGGGTAGGTAAGGGCATGACTATAGAAACTGCAAGAGAAGAGCTTAAGCAGAGATTAGTTGCAGAAGCTGAGAAACTGAGAAAATATAGGGCAAGGGCAACGCAAGCAAGAGACAACATGAAGTTTGAGACTCAAGAAGGAAGATTCTACAAAGAACTAGATGCAGTAGAAAAGGCTAGAGCAGGTGAGGATTCAGTAAGGTCCTGTGAGAATATATGGGGAAGTGCGGGACCAGAGATAGAGAGTGAGCAGATGCAGAAAGAAGTCAGGCAAGAAGAAGAAGCAATCGCAACTGCAAGGCTGAAGGGGCCTCTAAAGAAGATGAAGAACTGGAAGGCGCCAGACAGAGATGAGGTACATGGGTATTGGCTGAAGAAGTTCACAAGTGTTCATGAGAGACTAGCATTGGAGATGAGTGGGTGCCCAACGTGGAAAGGACATTTCTAATACAAAAGGACCCAAAAAAGGTAGTGGGGCAAGCAACTTCAGGCCAATAACATGTCTACCAAAAACTTGGAAATTGCTAACTTCATTGATTTCAAGTAGGCTGGCATGTTACTTAGAACAGTTGATACCAAAGGAGCAGAAGGGATGTAGAACAAAGACGAGAAGATGAAAAGATTAGTGGTGGAGAATTGTAGAAAAAGAAGAAAGACAAACTTAGCAATGGCATCGATGGGCTACAGGAAGGCGTATGACAGCATATCACATAGGTGGGTATTGAAGACGCTAGAGGCCAATGGATTTTCACGGAAATGGGTTGAGTTTCTAGAGAAGGAGATGGGAAAGTCGCAGACTGAGATAGATGGTTTGAAGACGAGCAGTGGGGATAACATTGAGGAGACAAGGGAGAGGGCTTTCAACTTAAATGGAGATGTTGATAGTTTGTACATGGCAAGGTATAAAGGAGGAAAAGGACTGTTAAATGTAGAGGAAACTGTAGAAGCAGAAGCACTAGGCCTAAAAGAATACGAAGAAGCACAACCTATAGGGTCCATTCTCGAGGTCAAAAAGGAGCTAAGGAAGATAAGAACTGAGAGTGCAGGAAAGAAGGTATACCAGAGTAGGATGGAATTAGAGAGACAAACAAGGTATAGGCAGAAGGTAATACTGGAGAATACCCGAGGAACACAGAAATGTGTGACAGAGAAAAGAGCAACAAGTGGTTAAAGAAGGTAGGACTAAAAAGAGAAACAGAAGCACTGATAATGGAAGCATATAGACAGAAGAGCACTAGAAGCAGTGAGTAAGAAGCATAAGAGGTACTTGGAGGAGTTGGGAGTACCAACGTGGGGAGGATCAGTAACACAGAAGGCAGCATTGTTAGGAACAGCTAGAGTCCTGAGGAAAGCTCTCAGACTCCCTGGGAACTGGTGAGTTCCCCCAGTTGAGAGGGATACCAGCATGAAGCTGTGAGAAAGCAATAATAATAATAATATTGTAATGAGTATCATCTCATTCACATTTAACCTTGTTAGTTGCATACCAAAGAATTAAGTTGGATTAAAAAGAACTAACTGTTAGCAGAGCGTTTATAATATGGTAAGAAGATAACTGGGAATTCTAAAAGTAAACCAATCAGCAGCACGAATGACTTGAACATACAATACAAATTAGAGTTTTGGATTTATAGACAATTTTTCATGTATCTGCTAACATTTCAGTTTGTAATGAATATATTATTTTTAAAAAAAGATTTACATCTCGGTTTGCTTTTAAAGAAGCACCTGATCGATTAGATATTGGAAAGAATTTTCAGAAAATAGAAAGAGTGGAAATAGAGAATAATTGTATGGTAGTGGGAAAAGTTAACAAAATTCTGTTTAAATATGACGTAAATCAACTGATTCATCTACACTTAAGAGATACGTCGTTTACTGCAAAACCCCATCAATGTCCGGAATCGAAAGTTACAATTTCAATAGTCTTTTCCAAAACATCAAAAAATTTTAAATACACATTTCATGAATTTTCATTTTTATCAATTTAATACTCGACCATTTCAGAAATTCGGGTTGAAATTTACCTAAAATTTGATTTCGGGTCGGGTTGAGCATATCGGGTTCGGACTGGGTGGCGTTCTAAAATCTCAGACCGATTCCACCTTTGGACAGTACTAGTCAAGACTACAGAATTCATTCGTTTTTAACGTAAAAACTAAATAAAGATGAAAAAATGTATACAATAAATTGAACCTAATGTAATTTTCCGAGTTATCGCTAGTTCACTAACATGAGAATGAGAAGGCGATAGACAAGCGTGCTAGTAAGTATTTCTGTTACGTGCACTACTTGCTGGTTTTTCAGACTAATTGTACCCGCACAGCCCTAATAAGCACATGTTTTAACACATATCTTCATCATTACATGAGCTGCATCTACCCCATAGATGTGTACATGTAAAAACCTTTCAATATTTCTTAACAGGCTTTGATAAAATTTTTCAAACTGCAAGCAAATCGGTTTGTTACATAAAAGTAACACTAGTGGAAATAGGGGTCATATCATAATCCAATCCAGACTTAGATAAAGTCCCAAGTCATCTATCCTAGGCCTGAGGATCCCAAAAAATTCCCAGATAGACGATTAAGTCACTGATATATAAATAAGTTGCAATCATTTGGATAAGCATGTAAGCAATATCTACGCCCTATTACTTATTTAGTAATGTTCTTAATATTATTATCTTAAAAATTACTCATATAAGAGTGTAGGCCGAATCAAGCTTTAGATATGGTGGCCAAACTGGATCCAATATGCGACAAGATATATCTTAAGATTGAGAAACACTAACAATGCAAAATTTACTACTCCCCAACAACGAGTGTGAGTGCATGTCTGTAGCAGAGTGCTTGGTGGTACTTAACCCCCATTTAGGGGGATTGGATTGCAAGGAGAGCAAATCTCGCTAAATACTTGTACACAGCACTGTTTAAGACAATGCCATGAAAGAATAGTTCAATGAGTTTCATGTACATACATGATATACTTGTATCAACTTGATAGGTAGCACTGCCTGATGTTGCGGAATATATGTATGTCACGTGTTGTATCAAAGTGTCTATCTCATTTTACTGTAACTCTTTAGTGCAAAGCTTTGTGTTAGCAATGTGTTTCTAAAATCATTTGAGACAGTTGAATATTTCAAAAAATGAGAAGAATCTTTTGTAGTGCATGCAACATTTACATGGCTTTGGAAGGGGAGAGGACGCACAGGAAACTTTGTTTGTCCTGCTCTTTAGATTTTGAAAAAGTATTGATCATATAAAATATGTTTAAAGCTAGTTACATTAGAAACGTAACTTCCTATTGCCAATTAACAGCATTTCTTTATAATGGTGGTGCTGTCACACGCGCATAGTATTTAAAAAGTGAGTTTAAATATTCAAGCAATTAGTGATACAACATATTTTGCCTTGATGATGTAGAAACATAGGACAATATTGGACGGGTTGAACATACGATCATGGAGAAGGAAATGTTGTCTGCGGCCTGGATAGGGCAGTTTATAAATGTCTGCACTCTATTAATCTCAACTATTGTTTGTGGAATCTTAGTGTTTCCATTTCAATATAAAACTTAAATTGAATATATAAACACCAGATCTTATTTGATATAAGCAATTAAAAAAATAGCTATGTTCTGAAAATCTTGATTATGAATATTTGATTTTTATAAATTATATTACCTTATTGAGCGTGATTTGAATCAAACATAATTTGTAAATTGATGGTCTACTGTTGTCCCAAGTGTTTTTAACAATTTAATACATACTCCAAGTCGTGTGTCAACATCTGAAATTAGAATTCTATTTTTGTTAAATATGTCATTAACTTTCTTTTGTGTGACTAGGAATTTTTGCTATTATTGCCCACCAACTTACTGGCAGTTAACACTTTAAGTTTCTATAGAAAACGTCATTTTATTTTATATTGACACTTAGAACTTGATAATTGAATTGGAAGGTAAATATCGTATGCTTCCTTTGACATTTTCTCTGCGACAGCTTCATACTTCATTAATATTGATTATCTGTGCCGGTATTTGCGCTGCAAAGGTTGTAATTCGCATTTCAATTCAATACCTTGGAATTATCAAAAGGCTTTTAAGTCATTTCTATATAAAATAATACAACTTCAAAATAAATACCAATTTAGCACTTTTGATATTTCTGCCATGGTACATAATGCCAATATACATATATATATATATATATATAT
>CABFPE010000003.1:3724203-3750817 GCA_900660155.1 Hofstenia miamia | reverse complement strand
GTGTGTATATATATATATATATATATATATATATATTCACCCAAGTTGGGCTCATGACCAATTGCTTAGATTAAGTCTAATCAACAGATATATGCTCCATAATATAAATCCATAAATAATTCGCAGTTTATACTGTGTTTTACCATCTTAGGCAGTGCTGCAACTGATCAGAAATGTTTATTGGTAACCGGCAACCGGCTTTTTAAGCAGTCGCCGTTTTTCGGCCGCATAACCGGTGACTGGCCAAATTTTTCAATACATGTAATTTTAAACTAAATAAATTTGTTCACAAAATTATATTAACTGTATTTTATGTATTTATTATTACTTATATTAGCCTTCTTTGTAAATATATATTTTATTATTATTATTTGTTATTGCAATGAAATTACATGCTTGCCTGCATCGTGTAAAATATCAATAAACAAAAAAAGTACGTTTTCTAATTTTTTACAAAAAATATCAATTAATGTTTCTTTTAAAACTACAAGTTTTTCAACATTATTGCCATCTACACAGTGAAAGAACATAAATTATTTAGGGAAGCGTGCAATTGAACTACAACTATATGCCTTGAGTTGAAAAATAGAGCGCAATATGATTTAACATTTACCGGAGCGGATTTAAAATTTGTTGAATCAAAAGCTATTTTTTATTTTATTACAAAGTTCGTTTTTTGCAATTTTGCTGAAAAATTTCCCAAAAATATAAGATATTTTTAGTAATTAGACCGATTATAAAACGGTTCAATTAGCCGGTCAACATGTCTAATAGTAATCGGTAAATATCAGTACCGGTATCAGTACCGGGGTAACTGGCACCGTTTGAACGGTTGCAGCACAGATTTTAGGTTCTGGCCATTTATGAAGGAAGAACTAAACACGGAACTAAACACGACAAAAAAATGACGGCCTTCTTGTATGGGAGAATGAAATTGGCCAGTGTAATAAACTTGATAATGTAGTAAATTTATCTGTATACCGTACATTAAAATTATCGTTGTATTGCTTTGGCTAGTCGTTGAAATTCGCTTTGTCTAGTGGGGTCGGGTTTAGCTAGTTTTCGGAGAATGACAACACCCAAAACCCATTAATCATATGCTTATCAAAAGCTGCTTTCGTCAAACGAAACGGTTATTGGCGCAAATTAGCATTAAATTATGAGCACTAAGTGTAAGCATAATTTTCGAAGGGAATATAGGGAATACCTGTACATGTATGCATGCATATATATTATATATTTGTTACGAAATTTGTTACAAACGAATATATTCAAAAAGTCAGCTTCTCTATTTTAGACACTATACCTACAAAATAACTTTGTGACCTTTACGTAATGCAAGTTACTAAGTGAATTTTAATTGCCGCAGTGCAACAATTTAGAAAACATTAACTTCAAAGAAAATTTGTGCGATTTATAAGATCGAAGGCAAATATATTTTGAATGAAATTTAACACCTAAATAGTTGGAACAGCGTATATTAGTCAGAGGGAATATATGATTATAAATTTAGAGTGGATATATTAATATATAGATTTTTTCTCAATTAAGTTGAATTTAATATATTATTGGAACATTCCTCACATTTGAAAAACTATGTTATTCTATGGATATACTTGAAATGCTGATTGATATGCATTCTTTTTATATGCGAAGTTGTATTTTAGTTGATGAATAGATCACTTTCTATCATTTTTCGCATTTTAAGAATATAAAGTTTTTTAAATTTTGCCAAAACATTCCTTTAATAATACATATATATATATATATATAAGTATTTATGTTCATGTTAGTTTTTTCATTAAATCTTCTTAATGTGCATTTCACATTTACCTAAATTCTTAAAAAATCCAACTACAGAGTTCGAACTTTTTCTTCAACATTTTTTTAAAATCCTTGAATTGATGAACTTGAACTATTTCTTTAGTTAAATGGATTAGGTTTTTGTGTCAAATATCTGACTAGACTTAATCAAAAAATTTGGTCATGAACCGAATCTTGGGTCAATATTTATATATATATATATGTATATTCTCTTTCTGAACTAGTATTTTGGCTTTAGTATGACGCATGGAAGGCTTCCACCGTTCACTAATTTAATCAAGTGAAATCAGTGATGAAATTATCCATAAAATATAAATATTTTACTCTTTTTGCACATCATTGAGCATAAAACAAAAGAAGTTCAAGTAGCGAATAGAATGTTAAATCGACAACATGCATTATAAATTGATGAAGACAAATGCATGAATAATATCTCGTAAGTAAGTTACAACTGTGTTAAATTTATTATTAGACGCCAAAGCAATAGCCTGATAAATTTGTGATTTTACACTGTCATTATGAATGTTGGACCATATATAAAAATGGTCACTTTTTGCCGAAAAATATGCCTCATTTAAGTATGATCTTTTACACAATGACCCTATATTGAATCTAATTACCTTTATAATCCTACTTTTGAATCATGCTAATCAAATTCTAAGTAAAGACTATACATCATTACTGATAATATTTCATTATAAATATGGAACAAAAATTACAAAATCAAAATTTTTCAAAATTACATTTTGGAAATACTTTGGTGCTGATTAAGCCTCAAGCTTTTTTAGAAGGGAATTTTTAGGCTTCCCGATATTCTGGTTTTGGTTTCATCATAATAATATATTCAGATCGAGGAGAATACTGCAAGCAGATTTATGCTTAAAAATAGTGTTTTTTTAAACAGATGGTAGCATATTATACGGAAGAATTTCACAAATTGAATACTGTTTAATTGAATACTGTTTATATTACCTTCAATTCTAATAACCGTTTGAAGATAACATGTTTTCAGACATTTGACTGTGTATTTAAGCGAATTACCTCTAGTTTCTCAGGTCACTTCATTTTAAGCTTTCTTCTTTGCAGAAACCAGATAAAAATTAATTTTGACCAATAAGTCAGGTAAATCCGAACATTTTAAATGCAAAATTTATGAACAACATTTGATGGCAGCTATTTAATGGCTTTTTCAAATTAATAATTTTGGATTATACGCTTGTCCGTGGAATTTGGACATTTTCTGAGGCAGGATACTTTCGGGAAGTCTGAGTTTGGTTTACTCATAATTGCAACTGATCCTTATACTGCGCAAGACAGATGTTTTAGGAATTTTCTAACAATCAAAGGATCTTTCGAGAAGAATTCACTCCATTACGGTTCCCTGCAGTTAATTAACAGAGTAGCCATTTACCAGGCATGCTGCAACTTATAACAATCAGCACAAATTACACAAACTTACAATGTTAAATGCAAATATGTTTCTGCTCAACCACTTTTACTAAAATAAATATTTGCTTGGTTCACCAAATATGGATACAACGATCAAATATAAATAGCAATAATAATAAAACATTTACATATGATTGGTTAAATTACCGAATTTATGTTTGGAGAAAAAACTCTTGCGAGCAACAGTAGAAATGAGATCGCGTCCTCGCATTTGAGTTGCAAATTTTCTATATGTGTACATTATATATTAATCTTATGTTAGGTGCTCTGCTGATGCGTGTATAGTAATGAAATGGATCATGTTTTATTTTGATTATCGAAGTCTCTTGCATGTATGTTCTTCACATTGGTATCCTTTACATAAGCCAATAACCTCTAAATTTTACATCAGTTATCATCTATTTATATTTTCTTTATCGTTTGCTCAGTACCCTAAATTGGTTTAAGTCTTGATTTTTAATAAACATTTGCAAATTTTGCTCTTGTCATGATATGATTGTTTGACCGATAATTCTGATCATGAATAAATTGCCTAAGGGGTGAATAGAGTTGCTGCTCTGATGTGCGTATCTAAAATGCAGCAATTAGATACTCGCACGAAATATTCCGCAAATTTTTCGAACTCGTTGAGACATATAAAGGTTAAATTTTGGAGATTTTGAAATTGCAAAATATGGATTAGTTCATTCAGGGTTTGAAGTTATATACCGTATAATATTATAGAAAAGCTTTAATTATATACTGTTTCGCATTTCAAAAAAATTGTATTTTTATCTGATAGTTGAGGCGGCAGCCTATTGTAAACCAGTGGTGGGATTCAAACTGCTTAGCAACCGGTTCGCTCATTTACAGATTGATGTGGAATTAAATCAATTTTTCTGTATGTGGTTAATAATAAACAAGTCCAATTAATCATTTTATTTACCATCATATTCAAAATATTTCCAGATTGATAATTCATTAGAATTATAAGAATATTAGATGAATGCTGTGTGGTGTTTTCTTAGCCACGTTAAAACAGAATCTATAGAATCCCATAAATTAAGATCAAGACCAATTAACTTTATTACCATAAAATTTTCGACATTTTGAACTTCAAGACTATTCCTTTTATTGCTATATATCACATTCATTTGCTGAATTTTTATAATAGTTTCGCAATTTTTGACTTTCCCATTAATAATAATATAAGAATAAATTGAAATTAAAATAAATTACATTAGTACATTAGCTAAGATATTTTTTGACGTAAATTGTTTATTTATAAGAATATTTTACGCTGCAAAGATAATTTTGATTGTTTATTATACATATATATTTAGTTTTTGAATGAAAAATAACAAATATAAACTAGAATTTGTTTGAGGACTAATATTGATTAACGTATTTCATACATAATTGATTATTATTATATCTTTTTTATCCAGATGATTAACGTAGAAGGTAATCCAGGAGCTGGTTCAGGCGGTTCTGTGAACTTTTATATTTTTAGGAACCGGTTCGCGCGAACCGGTGCGAACCCTTGAATCCCACCACTGAATGTAACACTCATATTTGGGAGCTACCAGTGTCTCCCGATAGATAGACATGGGCAGATAACCTTGTCAAGCATTGGATTTCTCAGCCGTCTTTTGTACTAAATTTCACTACTTTTTCAAATTGATATGGATTTTTCAATTCCAAATAAGTAATCTGGATCTATTGTCCTATGTAGTCACTCGATGCAATTTCTCTCTTAACTCTTATATTGAGTAACTTTGTTTCCATGCTGAGTATTTCAATTACAATTATGGACTTCGGCCCCATAAGGGATCTCTAATCAACTTATGTAAATCTTACCTCTCAAAGAGCCGAGGCTGAGTTGTCTGAAATTTCGGATGCGCCATCATATTTTATTCTTATCATGGAATTCAAATTTAAAACGATATTGTTTTAGAATTAAAAACAAAAAGAAACAACAGCCTAGTATTTTAAGTGCTATAACAATAAATGTAGGATCAACAATAACAACAACCTAAGCTTTTCGTTTAGATTCACAAGCATGGTCATCACAAAAGCCTACGAAACCGATCTCCTATACCTTTTGGCGAAGTCCCGTAAAATCGGTATGTTAATAGTATAAAATGAATAAATGAATATAGTATATGCTGAAATGACTTCGTAATGCTTAGCAGTTAAAAAGTAAATAGACTTCATGCTTTTTAATGAGATATGGTTAATACTTTATTGCTATATTTGGAAAATATGTTGACACAAGCAATATTGATAAGCAAGATTCTTTCTATCACTTAATCTTCACTTTAGTTTTGTATATTAAATTTTACTATTCCATTATTGCGAATATTTGCCACTAATAATCGAGTTATAATATGTAAATAATTAGAATTGAAGATTTTTGTAAGTAGAGACATGAGAAAGTCCATGTTTACAACGATACATAGATTATTTAAATATTCCATGCATTAACCTTAGCTTATAACATCTTCCAAACAAGTAGGTGAATGTTTGAGGTTGTTCATTAAGTTGCTCATTCAGTTTAGCCATATTGTTGTGGAGTGCAATTGTTTAATCCTAACCATCACATTTTCTTATAATTTGTAATGGTTTCTTTAAACATTTTTGAAACGCTTATAGCTCAATAAATAATAACGATATCTGAAATCTGAAAAGAATTCTGGATAAAAAATTTTCTACTCTGGTGAGTAACACGCGACGACCTTTGACCTCTGTGGTCTATTCAAAGTATGGTTTAAAGTCCAGTGTAGTTTGAGGGTGGCACTCAGGCAGTGGAGACTTCGGTCGCTGTTATGGCAAAATGTGACCTCTGGTTCATCATTTAAGGTCTTGGAATTTTGAAGGAGTCTATTACGGACGAAAAATACCACTCTCATAGTATTGTCAAATCCGCAAGGTGACGGCTTATTAGACTGGTGCCGCTCAGGTCGGATTATAGGCCAAGTCTCTAAGTATGGAAGGGCCAATGTTGCTTCCTTACTGAGGAGGCCCTCCTAGTTGAGGCTAGTTTTTGCTGCTATGAACTTTAGACACGTTATCATCCGAACACTAGATATTGGAAGAATTTGAAAACTTTTTGCAAAAATTGAAACAGGAATATTTATGCCATAACAGAAAAGTAGAGGTACTGCATAGATGCTTCAAAATCCCAGCATTACCAAATTTCCTAATATGTTTGGAAAAATTGTCGGAAAATTTAGACAAAACAGTTTGTGACCTTAAATATGCAATGGGCATTTTAGAGTTGAGCATCCCAATTTAATGAAATGTGATAAATATTTATCATATAGCTGAAGAAAAATACGTTTTTGACCTTTTAAATGATTACTTCATATTACAGACAACAATGAGTGAACTTCGGTTTTACAACAAACAGAAAAATTCTCTGTTAAAAGTCAGTCAAAATTTTCTAAATAAATTCAATGTGTTTTTGAAATTTAATTATATGTTGGGCATTCCAAGTGTATAGTAAATAGACATTAGAGCAACGAATAACCCATTTGAAAATCGCATAAATATATTAATGAAGATTTTTAAAAAAATGTGTAATGCGTTCTATTCCTAAATTAGAAAAGGTGTCTCCTAAAAAACAGTTGAATGCCTTTTATAATATGCAGGCATCAAATCAGCTGGGGTGCGTTCACACCAGCAGATATTTATAAATTATGAATTTTATTCATTTAAAAATCTGTTTATATATCACAGCTATGAATCCAAACAACTTAACACTTTGTTAATTTGTTTATTTCGGTGTGAGTTAGAATAAAATATGCTGCAACCGCATACTTTTCATTTTACGATAAATTTGTTACTTTGGGATTTTTTAGTCTGTTACATGTATCATAGTAAACGCAAGAAGGGTATCGCTACCAATATGAACAAACAGGATGAGACAATGGCAAAGAATGCAATGCTGAGTGTGACCGGGACCGAGTAAGCATAGCTAGTACATAGTGCTAACTAAGAAATGCATGGGCTAGCTTAAACCTTACACTTATGATATTTTGGTAGAAAAAACATTTTAATATCGTGTCAAAGAAGCCATTTATACTGATCAGAATTGATATCAACTTGTTTTATCAAATCAATTGATTTGATTATACCTGATATGAATTTTTATCAATTGACTTCAATTGGTATGATTTGGTTTGGAAAAATCCAATTGTCGAATAATGTACCCCTATTCTTAAATTAGATTACATGTATAGGGAAATTGAGATTATTGGAGATAATTCATCTTTAAACTTTCCGTTGATTCATGACTAAATCGCGAACTTTACTTCAATAACTTGTTGATCCTATTGCAGAAAATGGCTTAGTTACAAAAATAAGAAATACTTTTTGCAACTGTTAACCGTCATAACTTTGATATGTTTTGCATTTTAAGCTTAAATTTAGTTTTTTGTAAATTTCCTCTAAAAACAAGTTTTCATAAATAAAAATTTACGATATCTTAGGTTCAGGGTCAAATTTTAGCAAATTAAAATTTTTGTATAAATTGCATTAAGAAGTTTCAAAATATAGGCAGTAAAAATTTGTTAAAATCAACTGATATTGACAATTTTTTATTGAAATTGATAATACTTTGCGATTTTCTCCAATTTTTTAACACAATAATCTTTTCAGTCGGAATCATTTTATGTAGCAATATTTTACTTTCCCTTTATGTTTTTAGGGGAAAATTTCACAGGAGCAGTGAATGGGAATTTCATTTCGGATATAAAAAATTAATATAGTTTTAATTCACAATGCGAAATTAACCATGACACTAAAAAATCCAATTTGCAAATTCACTTTGCCAATAATGGTGGATCAATAACTTTATTCAGACTTGTATACAAAAATTCGAGTAAATCTTACATTATGCATCAAATATCATAACAAGGTGATTGACAGATTTACATTTAAAACTTATTCGAATTTTCGCTTTTTGTATTTTATTTTTTTGTTATATATAAGTATATATATATGTGAGTGTGTAAACATAAAAGACCTTAGCATATCGAAATTGTTCTGAATTCAATACATCATAATGTTAACCCTAATGTCGAAATGGGTGTTGTGCCCTCTGACCTTAAAAGGAGTGATTGTATTACTTTAAAATATTCTATCAGAGTTTAAATGATATTTTATTGTTTCTGTCGTTACGTGAGTATGCAGTAGATTTGTGCACATTTGAGTCACCTTGCGGAGATTTTTTATGAATTAACTTCATCTATGAGTTTTGCTACACAATTTTAAAGTTTTTCATACAATTTTATACTTATACACTTTATGCAATTGCATGTAAGTAGTGAGATTGTTGATATTTCAAAAATGATTTAAGCTGCATTTTTAAAGAATCTCATTAAGTGCTCTTCTCATCCAAGTAATTGACTTGCAAATAGTTCTCATGACAATTCTAATGATACAACTCTCATGTGATTGGATTTTTATGGTGTTCGCCAATTTTAAGTTGCATACGCTAAATTGAGTATGTCAGCAATTTAGATACGGAAGCTGAATACTTCTTTGATCTTAGTCAAGAATTAGCCTCATCCTGTCAATGTGCATCGATCCAAGATCTAATATCTGCAAAAATTACTCTTAGTATGTGAATCTAGCTAATGTATGTACAGTGTATTTCCAGAGTTAGCCCACATTTTAGAGTTAACCTCGAAATTAAATGATAACTAATTCAATATCCTTGTAAATTAGTATGCTTGTACCTAAACATATTACCACGGTTTCAACACATTAAGTTATGTCAACCTATCTGTACACATGAGGTTGATTATATAATTTGCTAAACATATTCTAAATAGCAGAAATATTAATGATTTTACACAATATAATCTACGAAATATGTAATTTGTAATGTAAATCGCGACTAGTCATAATGCAATTAAGAATTTATCAAGCATAATCGCAAATATTGACTTGGCTATTATCATTGCTCTCTTGATACTATAAACTTTATTGAACGAATAATAATAATAATAATAATAATAATATATTTGGAAAACAATGCAACACAAAGAGCTAGGTTAATGCACGAACTTCGCAAGGCTTCGTATGCGTTAACACTAGAAGAGCGAAGATAAGTCAAAATGACTTATGAGCCTTCTTTGTTTGCTTCATTATTCATTTAGCAAAAACAATAGCAGGTACATATACTTCCAATTATGTTGATAATCTCATTGAATTTGCTATTAGTAGAAATTTTGCTTCTATTCAATATTTTTTCGCATTTGAAACAGATGTATATATTATGTCAAAGAGATTGCAATGCAAATGACAATTTTACGGATGCTTAAAGAATATACAATTAGACTCTCTGTGAAATTTGGAATTGGATCGAGATACACAATGATTCCTTGGGGACATTGAATGACATCTTGACTACACTAGAATTTATGGGTAGGCTTGAAGATCCTCTCTTTTGCCTTCGAGGATGTCATAAATATAGAGGGTCATCCAGAAATGAACGCTTAGAGAATAAGAAGACCTATCTACAAAAAAATTTTGAAGTTAATTCGCTCACTCACTGTCTCTTATTTTTCATTGAATAAGTTGTTCAAAACGGATTTCTTTTGCCTCTCCTATTATTGGAAAATTATGTCGACGTTTTTAAAATTTGCAAGCTTTAAACCATATAAATGTTTAGGACATCAGAATAATATTGAGGCAATAACAATTTTTAATGAAATTGAACAGAAAGTTTTTATAGCATTCACTCTAAACTAAAAAGTGCCATTAATACAGAACCTACAATTTCTTTGCAACAACAATTTGAGATGTAGGGTAATCTTCACTAACAAATCTTTTGCTCAATTTTTAACGCAAACTTATTGAAAAGTTTAAACCAATAAAAAAAATTGTCACCTTTCACCCTCTTCAACATAATGTCTGCGATGGTTGTTCTCCTAACAAATTAATTAAAGGAATGTTAATGTGCTATCTTAGCTTTATGTATAATTTGGTGTTTTCCGCATTCAATTTGTAACAGTCAATTAAGAACAGCGAAGCTTGTTATCGTAGTGTAAAAATATTTCAATGTTTTTCTTTGCGTTGTTATTACACGTATATAGCATGTATCAACAAACCAAATATTCTCTGACAGACAGACCAAATAATACCGTTATGCTTTTCAATGGTTACTTAAGGTGATTTCAGCTGAGCTTCTTTTGATGCCCATCTTTTGATACATGTCAAAAAGATGTTCGACTAACGCATTTTCATCAGAAAATGCGCATCAAAAGATACTCGTCTGAACGCACCTTTATTAATCCAACGATTCATTGAATTAAAAAATTTAACCTCTTAAATGCAGGAAAAACGTAATTCTTCATCCGAGGAGTCTTTTCACTGCATTGCAAAAGAATAAATGTGAAATAAATACGCTTTCATAGCAATAATCAATCATGCAATATTTTGATTACATGGTAACTACATCTTTGAAAACTGCAGTACAGAAAGTCATATCATTATGTTACTATATATAAACCTCGCCTTGAAAGCTTGCAATCCTGGTTTAGTTTAGTGTCATATACATCTATATCTACCTCAAACAGGAGATTCTATAATAATGACTTGTAAATATCAAACGTAAACTTTCAATAAATTTTACTTTTGTAAAATATACTAATTCAATTCCCAGATAAGTGAATAAATAATATGTTGCATTTGACAAAGAATTTTTTGTTTAATTAGCGGCTATCCTACTCCTGAAATAGCTATAGGTAAATTGTCGGATTTGACCATATGACGCTCAACAGCTGTTTCTCAAGGATAAAATTCAAATTGTTTGTAAAAATCTTGGGATTTGCAATCACTAATAGTCTAACGTGGAACTTACATGTTGATTTCATCAAAAACGCTAGCTTGCTGCTATTCTGTCAGCGACAGCTAAAGAATCTGTTAACAGAGAGGAATATTTGTACATATCGGCAGTTAAAAAGGATTTTGAAAATTACGATAAATTGAAAGTGCGGTGAACCTCGTTGATTTTTCGGAAGGCAGCGATAGTAAATAAATTTTTGCAATTGTTTTACAAAATATTTCAATTTCAAACATCATATTTCTTTTCACTATTTACAGTACATACATGTATATACCATAGCGTTTTTTTAAAGTACGCTATGATGTATACATATTCAGTATATGTATATGAATATGAATATATGTACATATAATTTGGATTTTGGTATCGTGGTCATCCCCACGAAAATTTTTGTGGCGCTGGGATCTAAATTCTGACCCATGGACAAGCATAGTAATTACCATGCAAGGCGTTAAAGAAATTGACAATTGATTTTGATTTTGAATACCAGATCGTATATTCCAATGCAATTCTTTATTGAAACTTATTGGTACTTAAAAGAACTTTAAATTTTAAGTTTGTGCTATTCCATGGGATACTTGCATGATGGTGTAACCTAGAGTGTACTAAATTCTACTGGAAATTCCCATTTTTATCAGAAATGTAATTTATTTTATGTTAATATAATTATATTATATTATACAAATACAATCTTTAATACAAATAGAACTGATAAACTTGTGATTCCATATGTATACATGTTTCATGGATATCAGACAGAAATCAATTCCTAGACAGTAAAATTGCCCTGCGTGATTTTAACGATACATTTGTTTCACCAGGTTTTCCAACAAAATTCTCCAATCCAATTTAAATGAAAATTTTGAATTTTTAAAAGATCTTTGAGGCTCCCATACTTAGTGTACAGATAATCAAAAGATCTAATACCCATGAAAGCAACAACTAACCTAAGCTATTTTGTAGGTGTATTGGTGAATTACGCCTAAGGTAAATTCAAATTTAGTGGTATCGCAGGATATACTTATAGCACATCTTAAAAAATCCTGAGGGGTTGTTATTCAATTGAAAAAATGGGGCCATCGAGAAGTTTTGGTTATATCCAAAGATTTCTGAGGCTTTTACCTCAACCTGTAGGCATTCTGCGGGATTTCGATTTACAGCCAATAATTTGTTAAAGCTTAAGGCTAACTTAGGAAAATTTTTACTGCATACATTTGTGAGTCAATGCAAATATAACGATAAGAAAATTCTGTAACAAACACTGTAAAATTATAGCAATATTACGCAATGTACGCTTTTAATTCACCAAATGCATCTTATTAATCACTGATGTATTGTTTTCTATAAATTAAACAAGCAACTTGCCAAAGTCTGTATTAAAACGATGCATTTCAACACTTTTATCCACAAAGCAGTGCTTTTTAGCATTTGTAATGATTTTGAAGTTTGCAAATTAAGTTTGCTTAACAGTAAACTGTCTATTGCATTCATAAATATACAGACGTTTTATGCATATTTTCAAACAATTTTCAAGAATTTACAAGTTCTCCCATTCCCTTAGCTTTATATAATCCGATAGTCTAAAATCCATGGGTTCAACAAAGGACTTCATTAAGTCCCGCAATGCACAACGTCTGCGTTTATGCACGAAATAACCGGAAACGAAGACGTCCCGCAAAGGCTGAAATATCGGGTCGCTACCTATTTGGATTTTAAAACATTAATGAAAAAGGAAACATTCCACTATCATTGGTGGCTATCCTATTAGTTATCAGTTATTAGCCTTTAAATAAATTAATGATAAGAAATGTAGGTCTTTGATATTCATTAAAAATGCGTCCACATAAATTTCATATAAACATTTTCCCCAAATACAAATTAAACAACACTTTTCCACAACCATTCCACTTCAAACGGACTGGATAAATTGTCGCCGACTTCAAAGCAAAGACTTTTTGACGCTTGACATGTATTTGGTCGCTACAACAAATTAGTGTGAGGTCTAACGACATTTTACTATTATAGTTGGTGATAAAAATTAGTAGTTCACAGTTATTTATAGTTGTGCTATTAATTGCATGTATATAAAATTGAATTATTTGTTTTAATCAGAATTTATCAGAAGACAACTTGAATTTTGTTGCACACACTATATTTTCAACTTAATTTCACATATATCATAAGATTTTTCTTAGGTGACTACATAAATATAGATAATATTTTGCAAAAATATTAACTAAATATATTCCTAGAAACAATTTTTTTCCAAAAATACTACAAAGACTTCAAAAAGAGAGAGTATTAGTTCCTTCATTTTGAAGAGAAGATTTAATCTTGCACAAATAAAATTGTATTTAAAGCAAGAATTTTGAAAGAGAAATATTTGTCGTTTACGATTATTCCTACAAAACTAAGTGTAGAAACGCCCAAAATTGGAATAAGTATTGCAGTGATTACAGATTTATTCACTCATTCTAGGAAAGCGAATTAAATGTGTTATAGTTTAAGGTGTTTTGCAGAGCTTTGTAGAAGCACACAATTGAATCGAACGCCCTCTAGGGACATTTTTAAGAAAAACGAATTTCAGTTATTCAACGGATTCTGACGGTGTAGTTGAGTAAATATCTCAGTAAGTTAAGCCCACTTATGCGGATAGAATGAAATTTTACCCTATAAGCCTCATTTTGTAAAATTCATCGAAATATAATTTGTACTAATTTGGAATTCTTACTAATTTAATCGGTAAGATTTTTATAAAACATACATTTATTTTATCTATGTACAATTAATTTAAGTATTTAATATTAATTTTGATTGCCACTCTTAATTTTAAAATTTATGAATATTTTCGGAAAAGTGCTTTAGATTCTCGGCGTTATGTGGGCATTTTTATTTAATTGTGTATTCTTCTAAAATAGAATTACAGCATTTTTCCGAATTAATTACGATTTTGAACAGTATATTTTGGTGTAATTTAATTTTTTGGAGTAGGTTTCTTCCGTTATCTTCCTCAAAATAATAGAATGTGAAGGCTAACCAATGATATTATGAATGATTTAAGGAAGAAATATCAATACCGGTATCGAAGAGATATCGCTATAATTAGAGAAACATGATATCACATTAAGATGAAAATAATCATACAACCAAACCATAATCTACTGTTTCCTTAAAAAAATGTACTATTAATTTATATTAGATCATGACCGTTTGCCCATGGTATTCAACTTGCCATTCAATTAAAATTTATCGCCCGATTGTTTTTACTATTCCGTAGAAAAACTCGAAACTATTTTGTGTGGCTGACCCTTCATTTGTGCTTACAAAATGTTCTTTGAAAAATATTTGAAAATCCAGATAACAAAAATGAATTAGAATAGATTCCCTGTATCCCCAAGATCAACTTAAAATGAAATATACATGAAACATATAAATTTTAATTCTGAACATGTACAGTATTAAAAAACATTCTTCTTGGGCTTTTTGGGCTCCACAGTTCTGAGAAGGCAGGATTTTCTTCCCCATCTAACTGTGCATAAATATTCTTCACTAAGCACTACAAATTTTGGATTTTAACACATGTGATGCTATCGTTACTTATAATGTCATTATTAAGAATATAAAAATTTAGAGATTTTTTCTATTATTGGTTTCAACTATTAGAAATGTTCAATTTTCTTTCTTACTTGTTTTCCTACTAACAATAATAATAAGTTCTTTTCTTGCAAACATAGGAAGACTATACCCCCCCATTAAAAAGCAATATCATACATAAAGTGAACGATATTTGAAAATCTTCTTAATCCTAATCCGCTTACATTGTGTCTACTTTCAAAGACTGATATTTTAAAAATATTATTTCGACTAGCATTTTGCTTCATAAAAATTATTTCGATAGTTTTATATTTCGCATCGTAAATTATGAGAGATATCTTTATAATGCGAGATGAAGCATTCTAATGACTGTGGCAAATTTAATTAAATCATGTTGAGAAACGATAAATATTCTATTACTTTAATCAAAACAAACGATTTATAGTTGAATTTTGTTGTCAACCAATTAATAAATCCTTGATTTTTACAAATATTGGAAGGATATATAATTTATTTATATTTACATAGAATGTACATGCATATGCATATATATATATATATATATATACCCCTGCTAAAATATATATATATATATATATATATATATATGAATATATATATATATATATATATATCTAGACTGTAAGTTTTTATCTGGTTACATAGCTGTTTTCAACAATATGTAGAGTTTCTTTACCTCTAGATTTCACTATATAAGTATTTTTTAATTACTATGGATTTTGACTAACTAGAAACTTTTGTTAATTACTACGTTCCATTACGGTTCGACTATCTCAACTGAAAAATTTCATAACCCTATTGATATGCAGTTACTGACCCTATTGACTGGCATTATATATCAGATTGTACGCGCTGCTAATTCCATATGAAACTCTTTTTGTTTTTTAATAGTTATTTCGTCTATTCGAGTATTTTGCTTAATCTACATATATCAAGAAATAATTTTGTATACATGGGAATGCTTTATACGGCAAATTACAAGCATTGTAAGAGAAATCTATTGACGTACATACATGTAAGATATTCTTAGCAAATTTTCTAAATTTACGACAATTGATTCCGCTTATTCCTGGATCGAAAACCAATACTCAAAGCTCTTAGAAATATAATTTTTTACGAATATTTCGTGTATTTTACAAATTCTCATAAGTCGGTGGTCACGATATTCTACGCCAAATAATCGTGTATTTTATCGTGTATCTTGGACAACACACTGTTCGGATCCACTCCAATATCCAAAAATGGTAAAATTCACACTTTTAAAATAGACGTCTATTTTAAATTTTTGGATAGCCCATATTTAGAAAGTCATTGTTCCATGCCTTTTTATGCTGGCGACATAGTTTTATGTCATTTGGTACGTGCTGAGTAGCTTTACGATATTCTTAAATGCGAGTTTCATCAATTTTATTTTTTTTTTCAAAGTTTAAAATTGTAAATTTGATTTTTAGCACCAGGGCAAGTTTTTTAATATATATATATATATATATATATATATATATATATATATATATATGCATTTTTATAAATATTTATGGGCTTATGAATTCCTGTCTAGGCTTAGTAGACAGTCTCAAAATGAAATTTCTACTAGCATTTCGTTTAATTACTTCTTTTTTATTCTGTTACTTTGAGTAAATCGCCTTTTGTGATTAAATAGTTTCAAAGAACACATAAAAAGAACAAATTATTTTGAAGAAATATCAAAAGTAGCCATGGAATCATAAATAAATTGGCTTTATAATTACAAACCATACATTATGAGGGTCTTTTTCACGTAAATTTATCAAAGAGTTTTGCAAAATCACGAGTCAAATTTGCTTTATCATCATGAGTTTAATTTTTTAATAACTCATAGAATCTAAAAAAATTAAAATACATTGATGGTCATTCAATGTTCAGTTACTCAAATTCTATAAATTTTTTGGTTTGCTTGCATAGAAGTTATCAAAACTGAGGAAATTTCTCTAATGTAAATGGAAAACTTTACAGTTAACTACTGTCTAGGTTAAATAATTTTTTTTTGGTTACGAAAAATTCGTTCAATTAAATTTCGAACAAAATGTTGCTTGTATTAGGAGCCTAAGATTATGAATTCAGCACTCTGGCAATTAATTTTTGTCGATGGCATTACCAAACTAGAAAGCAATTGGAAGGTAGCTTCATTTCAGCAACAGCTATTCCAACATTTTCAATGCGGTTAGGGTCGTATCAACTAGGGCTGGGATTTTAATTTTGGTAGCTACTACAATATTTTTGAAAGATAATCCGAATTTTGTAATTCGGGTAAATTACAAAGTCCAATTTGATCCTGCTTATGTGATGATGGTTACAGTGAGGCACCAATAATGATTCCCTCCACCAAAGTGTAGAATCAATTTCAATGCTTACAGTAGCGTATCTAAGGTTTCTCTTGTGATAGAATTGCATAAGCAATCAAAATTAGACACAAGTAAATAAAGGTGATCAATATATCCCCCATTAGAGTAGATATACGGATATGTTGATTGAATTTTACTGTTCTCTATGTATAAAAATTTCTGCCTAAACAAAAATTTCAAAAGCTGTTTAGTCGATTAATTTTGCGATTAATCAGTTTCCTATATTAAATGCTACACACCTTTTAGAAAAATAATTAAAAATTTTTAAAGATGGTTCGGAATAAAACTTATTAATGCTTGACACCCTATAAAAATTTGGATAGAGAATTTCATCAAAGCTGCCACAAAAACTATTGTGTCCCACATGTCGTAACACATCGGCTAAACAAAGCAAGAAAGCATGCCCTCTCTCAATGTTATATTCTCTGAAAAAAGGGGTATTCTCCTCAAAAATACTTATTTTAGCAAATTTTTTAAATTTTATTTTAAACATAAAACATTGCAAATAACATCACATAAAAATATCTTTTAAAGAAGTTATAGAACTGAAACAAACACGTCAAAAACTGGATTAGAATTTTTAGGATCACTAGAAACATTTGTTTGACAGTTAAAAAGGCGGCTATATTTCAAATAAATTTTTTAACTGTCTCATTTCTAGAACGTACATTAGAAATATTACTAGTGAACTAGCGTATTACAACCTATTTTAAATTTAGTACATCTTCCAATTAAGTTGAATGTTAAAAAACTTCAATCTACTTTGAACTCTCCCTAGTATTTGCATACGAATTTTAACAAAGTAAAATTCGCAATTTCCATTAAGATTTTAACTTAACATGTGAAGCAAACTTGAAGTTTTAATGCTAATGGTTCTGAAATACAAATTCATTGCGAACGGCTATATATCTAAAAATGGCCATAATTTATGCAGGAAACAGGTGTGTACAATTGCTTCAAGCCTCCTTACATCCATTTTACACATTCGAAATTTCCAGCAAGTGTTTTGAAAATGTTTCACACATGCTACCATAAATACAATGATATTAGTTAGTTCTAACAAAATAACGATAATTATATTAACTAGAGATGAATATATATATATATATAAACCTAATATGAAAGTACTCGTGTCTGATTTTTCTATTTTGTTACAATTACAGTACAGTAGACACTCGTTTATATAATTAACTATAAAACATACTAATTGTGCTCTATGGGGGCACTAGATAAATAATATAGTGCAATGTGCTAAAGAACATAAACTGGTGGAAGTCTGGCTATCTATGGCCTAAAATGGAACAAACATATCAATGAAATAAGATGTGCTGACCAAATACTATACTGTTCTAAGAAATAATTTGTCCCCAAGGAGCTATGGCAAGTTTACCAAATCTTGTTCTAAGTTTGTTTGATTTTGTTTGTGAAGTATTCAGCGATTCACCTAAAGAAAAAAACTGAAACAGTTTGCAGACGTTCTGAAAAAATAATCGATTTTCATTGCAACACTTTGAAAATCCACTAATAAGGATATAGCATCCTATTCACCCAAGTGTCTACTAAAGTATCTCTTGGCCCTTGGCAACTTATAAAGCAAAACGTAAAACCACACATCGCTTAGATTAATTATTCCCTTTTGGACTACACTTTATAATCAATCGATACCTGCCAGTGGTTCAACTGTTTCGCATGTTTAACCTTATTTACATTTTTTAGTTGCATAATGTTAATAATTTCTGAATAAATTATTATTATTATTATTATTATTCTTACTTCTCACAGCTTCATGCTGGTATTCCTCTCAGCTCGGGGAACTCACCAGTTCCCAGGGAGTCGGAGAGCTCTCCTCAGGACTCTAGCTGTTCCTAACAATGCTGCCTTCTGTGCTACTGCTCCTCCCCACTTTGGTACTCCCAACTCCTCCAAGTATCTCTTATGCTTCTTACTTACTGCTCCTAGTGCTCCTACAACTACCGGGACTACTTCAACTTTCTTTAACTTCCACAGCCTTTCTATTTCCTCTGCTAACTCTCTGTACTTGTCTATCTTCTCTTTCTCCTTGCTTTCTACATTCCTGTCCTTTGGTACTGCTATGTCTATCACTGTTCCTAATCTTTTCTCTTTGTCTACCACTACTATGTCTGGCCTCCGTGCTTCTATCACTTTGCTCGTCTGTATGTTGAAATCCCACAGTATCTTAACCTTCTCATTTTCTATGACGCCCTGTGGCTTGTGCTCATACCACTTGTCTCCTGCTTCTAACCCATGCTGCCTGCTCAAACTCCAATGTACCATTCTTCCCACCTTGTCATGCCTGAACTTATACTCATTCTGTGCCAACTTCTCACACCCTGCTATCAGATGATCTACTGTCTCCGCCTCTTTCTTACACAGCCTACACTTATCACTTACTTCTACTCTTCTGTCTATATGCTTCTTCACCCAGTTTGTTCTTATTGCTTGCTCCTGTGCTGCCATTATTAGTGCTTCTGTTTCTCTCTTCAGTCCTGCCTTCTTTAACCACTTGTTGCTCTCTTCTCTATCACACTTTTCTGTGTTCCTCCAGTATTCTCCATGCATTGCCTTCTGCCTATACCTTGTTTGCCTCTCTGATTCCATCCTACTCTGGTATATCTTCTTTCCTTCACTCTCAGTTCTTATCTTCTTCAACTCCTTAGTGACCTCTAGTAGGGACCCCTCAGGTTGCTCTTCTACATATTCCTTTAGCCCTAGTGCTTCTGCTTCTACAGTCTCCTCCACACTTAGCAGCCCTTTACCTCCCTTATGCCTTGTCATGTACAGCCTATCTACATCTCCATTGAGGTTGAATGCTCTCTCTGCTGCTAGTATCTTCCTTGTCTCCCTGTCTAATTCCCTCAGTTCATTCTTATTCCACCTAACTATTCCTGCCGAATATCTCAACACTGGTATCGCCCACGTATTAATTGCCTTTATGCTGTTCTGCCCATTCAATGCTGACTTCTGTAGTACCTTCCTTACTCTCCTCTTGTACTCTTTCCTTAGCCTCATCTTCATTTCCACGTGATCTGTTCTGTCCTTCTCTATTACTCCTAAGTACTTGTACCCCTCCTTGACTTCCTCAATCTTGTCCCCACTGCTTGTCCTCAAGCCCTCCCCATCCACACACTTGCCTCTGGTCATTGTCACTGCTGCACACTTTCCTAATCCAAACTCCAACCCTGAATCTCTGCTTGCCTTCTCCAATGTCTCCACTTGCTTCTGCAACATCTTCCTTGAACTAGCATACATCTTCAGGTCGTCCATGTACCACAGGTGACTTACTTCTCTACCATTCTTCTCCATCTTATACCCTATGCCTGTCTCCTTTAACTTTTCTGTGATAGGGATTAAGCTAACTACAAACAGTAGTGGTGCTAAGCTGTCTCCCTGGAATATGCCTCGCCTAAACCTCAACCTATGCCCATCTATCTCAGTCTGCCACTTTGCCATCTCCCTCTCTAGAAACTCAACCCATTTCCGTGAAACTCCATTGGCCTCTAGCGTCCTCAATACCCACCTATGTGAAATGCTGTCATATGCCTTCCTGTAATCTATCCATGCCATTGCTAAGTTCGTCTTTCTTCTTCTACAATTCTCCACCACTGCCTGGTCTATCAACAACTGGTCTTTGCATCCTCTCGTCTTTGTCCTACATCCCTTCTGCTCCTCTGGTATCAACCTATTCTGTTCTAAGTAACATGCCAGCCTACTTGAAATCACTGAAGTTAGCAATTTCCACGTTGTTGGCAGACATGTTATTGGCCTGAAGTTGCTTGCCTCACTACCTTTCTTTGGGTCCTTCTGTATCAGAAATGTCTTCCCCACTACCATCCACTCTGGACACCCACTCACCACACACTCCTCCAATGCTGCTGCTAGTCTCTCATGAACACTTGTGAACTTCTTCAGCCAATACCCATGTACCTCATCTCTGCCTGGCGCCTTCCAGTTCTTCATCTTCTTTAGAGCCTCCTTCAGCCTTACAGTTGTGATTACTTCTTCTTCTTGCCTGGCTTCTTTCTGTATCTGTACATTCTCTATCTCTGGTCCCGCACTTCCCCATATATTCTCCCAGAACCTTACTGCATCTTCGCCTGCTCTAGCTGTAGCCTTTTCTCCTGCATCTAGTTCTTTGTAGAATCTTCCTTCTTGTGTCTCAAACTTCATATTGTCTCTTGCCTGCTTTGCCCTTGCCCTATACTTTCTCAGTTTCTCAGCTTCTGCAACTAATCTCTGCTTAAGCTCTTCTCTTGCAGTTTCTATAGTCTTCCCCTTACCTACCCTGCATCTGTCCTGCACTGCCTTACTTGTCCTGATCTTCCCTATTTGCTGCCTAATCTTTGCCACTTTATTCTCAATTCTTCTCTCCCATGCTGGCTTTCTGTCTCCCTTATCTTCTTGCCACCTCTTCTTCTTTATTTCCACGCCTACATTCTTCAGCACCTCACATGCCCCTGCATACACTAAGCTATTTACTTCTGTAACACTCCTAGCATCTATCCTCTCCAACACTTTATTGACTTTTGCTGTCTCTACTGCTAGCTTACTTCTCTTAACTCTTCTTGGGATTGGCAACCTAGCTCTCTCACCTATTTCTTCCTTCATCTTTTCCTTGATTGCTGCTTCAGTTTCTGCATCTGCTACTTCTGCCACTTCTGTCTCAACATCTATCACTTCATCTTCCCTTTGCTTAACTTGTTCAACTCTCTTTTTCCCCTTACTCTCATCCAGCTGTAACTTTCTCACTTGTCCTGCAAGCCTCTGCTCTGTAACTTCTAATCCTGCTTCCGCCTTCCTCCATTCTTCCAACATTCTCTTCCTGTAACCCCTCTCANCCTCTGACCATTTAAGGCCTGCCGGGGACTAAGGGCCTTTTCTTTCGGTTTCACTCTCATTGAAGGTAGGGTCGGGGGGCGGGCTCGAACCCGGGTCCTAGTGGTCTCAGTCTAGCCTTTTACCCCTTGGCCACTAGGGCCAATATTATTATTAATATTATTATAAATAAAATAATGTAATGCGCCAACTAGCCTCTATGTTGTTAAATTTCTATTTTTCACATATCATTTAGATAAAGTAGAGGCTACTGCAAACTGGTTTGAAACCGTGGTACTTCAGGTTTAAATATTTTTGGAAAATTCCATTTATTTATCTGTTTCTATTGTATGAGATTTTCATCATCTTCTTTATAAGCCTTTCGCATTTGATTTACTTATCTAGGCTTTACTCATTGACAATTCTGGTTTTGTATTGCTTAAAAATTAAATGCTGATCATCGATTTCAAACTGAAATGCAGCTACTATCAAAATTAAAAAGCAATCTTCGATATAACCAGATTATATATTTACTTTGAAGCTTTAGCGAACCTTACTACTTCAACAAAATGTAATTGAAGAAAGGTTTATCATAATTGCGTATCCTAATTTATTTCTATTGTCCAAGTATCCAATACAAACATTCAAATTTCACTCACCTCGATGCTCAATAAAACATTGTGCTAGTCTCGACGTTTATTGTTGCTGATTGATTTTGAACTGTAGATATTTTTTAGTATGCGCATCATGAAAGAAGTATGATTTATTGGGGATGGAAATGTGTGACTTTGATAATTCTTGCAATTGGTTGCCCTGTCAGCAAACTAGATTCAAATGTTACGGAAATTTTCCACAAATTTCATTTCTGCCTAAGTCTATTAAAACCTAATTTAAATGAAAAATTTTCTTCCATCATAAGATATTTTCTGTTATAAAATCTTGGTTCAATATTTCAATATTTTTTTCATTTTGTCCTAAACTTCTGTTGTAGGGCGAAATGGCTATCAGTACACTGCTATTTTCCCAAATTATTAAAAATAATACTGTTAAAACTTGCGTGTGATTTATTAATCACTGCATATTGCTTAAGATCAATAAAATACTGATTATATGGACTCCATTTCAAAATATATCGGAATTTATTGCGATTTACATTTCTTTCTTTTTACAAGTAAATTCAGACTATAATTGCCATTGTATAGCAGGCTTAAGTGCTAGAACCATTTGTAATTTGTCATTAGGAAATACAGAATTTTGAAAAATCTATTGTTGACGGTATGAAAATTTACTTGAAGTGTTTTGACAGCTTTGACTTTATTTAACATTCACCGATGCTAATACCAGGGTACAAAACAGATCAAATCGGCCTAGCCCAACCCGAAGGTCGTATCAAGAACTATACGGGCCGAATCGGTTCACTGTCTAGAAAAAGTTTGACTTTAACTGATTAAGCAATCATAATTCACGATTGAATTCATAAAATTATTAAAATGGGAAGACATTGCAAGATAAAGGAGTGTCTCTTATTTCATTTACATTTAAGTATACCGCCAAGTACTTTTGTACTTGGACGTTTCATTTACAGAAAATTAAGAAATTGAGGTTGCTTCAATACGATTTTAGACAAATGATTATCTTAACTAGAGATGTAAGCGGCGACTCGGTGACCGAATTGGCCTTGAATAAAAACAATGATGATCTATTTAATAATAATAATTTATTTTAAACCTTTATATTACAAAAAAGCATAAAAACTTTAAGCATTTATAACTCGGCTACATCTGATTTCAGAAAATGTATGTTTGGTAAATACGTGCAAGCGCAAAAAAGTCGTTAATAGATTTGAGAGAGAAACCTAGTTCCTCTGAAACAAACAAAATTTGGACAAATGTCAAGTTGGTATTATAGCCTACTACATACGAAAACGAATTCTACATGTTTTGTTTTATAGATTGACACACTCAGGTGAACCTGTGAACTCCGTCAGAAAATTGTCCCGGCTAACCCGGTGGAAAAAGCTGAGCCAGGTAGCCAAGATCAGTAGTGACCCGGTTGCATCTCTGATCTCAAGCATAATTATGGAGATCGATTCAACAGAACACAAGCCAGTTTAACGTTGGCTGTTAAAATTTGTAAAATTGCACATGGATACTTGTTTAAGGCTAGTTAGCTTAATGGATTTTTGGTTTACATCTAGTTTGCCACTATGCTTACTAATAGTCATCACTGATATAACTACTGGTTGGGACACGTACCCCCACCCTCATTTGAAAGCATAAATGTTGTAAGCAGAAATGATTTTATAAAGATACAATTTAGTGCTTCAGAAATTGCAAAATATTTGTACTTTGCTTATAATCCCTGAAGGTAAAGCCTGTTTTAGCACAAGAATGCGCTTTTATTCGGACAGACTGACTATAATAAACACCGCTTACTGCAAGTCTGTAATATAGGAAGATGTAATTGAAGCTTTTACAAATTTAGAAAATGGTTTAGGGAGCTTGGTACAGTTTCAAAGCTTGCAGAAATATGAATATTGGTTACAAAAATCATTGCATGTTTGCTAAAACATGAATATTGACTTGATTTCTAACTCCCTACAACTTTAAGTTAATCGCAAGTGACATTTAGCTTCCTCTGCAGGTATTAGGAATGCATTGGCATGAAATGTAAAGAAATTGTTTAAGAAAGTCCATTTGAATCACTAAATGTAAAAACACCCAAAAAAGCAATTCACCTTAACAGAAGAAATAACACTTTCAATTCAACACTCTGACCATTATTGACAAGCTCTTAATTAGTTCATTTGAATTCAACTATGCTAAATCTCCTCACATTTTGTCTATGAAATACCAAGAACCATTTATTTGTTTCAAATTTTGCACTAAACNTGCACCAGCAGAAGTGACCTTATCAATCGTATATTGACGCTTACGACGCGAGCTGGTGAGTTGAGCGATAGATTCAAGGAAACTTGCAGAAAACTTATTGCTCAAATGCCAGACAGAGTTGAAGCCCTCTATAAGGCAAGAGGAGGTCATACTAAATTTTAAACTACTTTTTATACTTACTTTTTGCTTTTTGTTGGTTTTTTATATCGAAATACATTACATGTTATGAAATAAATGGCTTTTTGAATTATCAAAATATATTATTTTCGAAAATATGAGGGTGTTCCAAGTAATTTGACTCATACTGTATATATATATATATATATCAGAGTATTGTCGTGTCATTCAATAATGTTGACATTAATTACTGATTACATGTATAGGTTTGTCTACATTAGTGATTCAACGATTTGTCACATATAACTGTTTTGTCGCATGAGAACTAATGCATAGCATGCATATAATTTTCCCAATTTTGGCTAAATATTTATGCGTGAAACCCAAGGCCTACTTCAATGTTTATAGTAGGTATTGATGAAAACACATATATTTTTGTTTGTTTTGGGAACATGTTGCCTTTTTCACATTTTATCTCAAATATTATTCATCTTGAATAGTAGCTTGCACTACATACAACACATTTTTCAGGTTTTAGCTTGTTCTGTCAAAATTTGGTCATGGGAAGAGATTGATATTTGTTTGGAGTGCAACCTAGTAGTTTCATCTATGTTCAAGGAATTGTTGGAAATATTCGTTTTCTTACTGTTACATTATATTCTATCACTTCATTAAGTTTTAGTTTTTGAATGGGCTTTAACCGTATTAAATATTTTTTAAAATGAGTAATTCCTTCTACTGGCCCAAATGAGAAAGTCGGGTTCAGCCGGGGCAAATTTAGAAAGAAAAATCGGGTTAGGTTGAGTCATGTCCAAAAAGTTTGACCCGCTTCCAGGCCTGATTATTATAGGTCTATGCAAATATATGTATTTTTGTTGAACTCCATGCATTTAAATGGCTATACTAAAAAATAAGGTAAATTTTATCGAACGTATTATTAAACACTAAATACAATTTTACATGTTATATTTCAATGACTTGGAACCGGTACGTGTATGTATCGAAATCTATCGTTCATTGTATTTTTGGTGTACGTGTATATACACGAATATATATACTGCTCCCTTCCCCTCGCATTTTTTAAACACAGTTACGCCACTGCTAATACTAGGTCAACTCTAACTAAATATAAATGCTTTGCTTTGAAGATCAGTTCCATCCCATTACAATTTCAACTCTAACCAAAGGATATAATTGTATCCTCATTGCGTAGATTATGCAAATAAATGGGTGTGATTTGCGCAGTGCAGAGTATATTCTAATTTCGTTTGTTTATTCAAATAGAGTTTATCATCAACCGCTGTAGTCTTTAAAACTTAATCTGCCAAACAGGAACTTGAGGGGCAGGAGTTGAATGATCGAGATTTATAAAGCCTGGCAAACCGTTCACTCAAAATTAATTCCTCTGTCGATGCTTCAAATGATAAGGTTTTGAAAGGTAGCCAATAATCAATACACTTAAGCTTTTCACTTGCGCATTTTGAAACGTTTTATAGTCAGATGAATACTTGGGAAATATATATATATATATATATATATATATATAGCAGAGACGCGTTTAGGCTGACACCGATTTTTACAAAAAAAATGCAAAGAATTGTTTTTTGAACAAAAATAAGCTTACAAAATATGCAATCGTCTGTTTTTAGCAGCAATTCGATTGATAA
>CABFPE010000003.1:3691500-3714758 GCA_900660155.1 Hofstenia miamia | reverse complement strand
ATATATATATATTTGATCTTAAAATGCTTTTGAAATACTTTTGCCTTTGCATTGCCTTAACCAATAAAATGAAAATTTTTTAAACAAACCTCTTTTGTAAAAATAGAACTGGTGTTAAGTATTGAAATGTATGTGCTCACCATTGTGGAAGCTTCATGTTCTCTTATGAAATTAATTGTACCACAGTTGCTTCAATTGAGCTTTGAAGGCTATCACCGGATATGTGTAAAACAAAGGATTAAAACATTTATTAACTGATATCTGTGTCTCTAAAGTTATCTCCATGCAAACGTTTGTAAACTGATTTGTAATACAAAGTACGAAGGTTAATCCCTCTAAATATTGTATTGATAACAAACTGATTTTCTTTTTGGAATTAGTTGCTGTTTTCTTTCATGCAAGAAGTATATTTCTCGTGAAATATTCCTACAATTTTGCCAATTTTGTGTTTACCTTTAGATAAAATATTGTAGCATTATTTATGCAGATTATTATGACTTTATCAGAATGTATTACTAACGTCCTAATTCTTCGAAATAACCCATTAATTGAAACCATTTCACACAGTTTATTATAATCATGTAAACAAAGCTTTGGATAAATCCCTAAATATTTGGATAATTTTCCTAGGGCATTATCCTCTCTTAGACTACATCTCGTTTTATATGCTCAGAAGGACATATTTTGTATATATATTAACTTTTTCAAGACAAAACTACGTAGAATTGGAACTTAAATATTTAATACTTCGATAACCGGTAGTAAAACGCGGCCTTTGATGTGTCTTCCTTATCCCTCACACCCATTCCTCACTGTTATCTATGACAGTTCAATAAACCATGCTCTTTTAATGAACAATATAATTTGGAATGCTAAACACAGTTAGATATAAGCGCTCCCAGCATTTGTTTCCAGACTCCCAACAGAAAATAACCAAAGGACTTTATCTATTGAGCTAAGCATATCATATTGACAAAACTCTTACCAATGTTTGCAGTTTTTTATGATATAGATTCAGCCTGGAAGCAGATAAACAAATTGACTGAATTGATCCATTACTCCAGTTAATGCTTAGAAAGTTTCAGTAGTTTTGTCATACAATATTGAACAGTATATAGACTTGCTACTCATGTATGCTTTCTCCTTAAGTCTATTCCAGAGTTGAAAGCGAGTCAACCTGAACCGCGTCTCAGGTCAAAATTTAGACGAGTCGGGTTGTGGGTCATTCTTAAATAGGTCGTGTCTGGTTGAGTCGCGAGTCATTTATAATCGTTAAAGTTGAGAAATACAGACAGATTTAATGAAAACTTTAAGAAGTCAAACCTTTGAATTTTTAAAATTCTTAAAGACTAATTATTATAACATTTGCATTATTTTATTGAGTTGTATTTGTTTTTGTTGATACTTTTATGTTAAAACATTTTTGTGCGTATTATGCTAGTAGTCTTTCTTCGATTGGGCTGGGTGACGGATCAGTGTTAGACGATTCTGGTCAAGGAATGGGCCATTGCTAGGCCGGTCGGATCGTGGGGCGGGCGAAAAAAATTACCTGTTTTCCACCTTGGTGCATTGTACTGGAAGCACATAGGCTTACACTAGAAAATGTTGTTCATTGCCCCCCTCTGGATCAGTCTCAATTCAGGCCTGCTTGATCGGAACCAACTCATGATACGAAGTCCAACTATTCTACTCGCTTCGAAGACTCATATCGATGATCATCAATCAATGTCTCAGGAGTGTTTGTATATATATATATGATTCTGTTTGATTGAATTTGGTCTCATGTCAACACCTGTGTGAAATGCATATGCTTCCATTGTCAAACTAAAGATTGGTAAGGGCGTCAACTCCACACACAATTACTTTTTAAGGAGTTATGCTTTTAACTTCTTGGTATTTCTTCTTCGTTATAGAATATGAATTATTAAAATAACTGTCCAATTTAGTACATCTTCTCAGCTGATAACATTGGATTTATTAATTATCACAGAAAATTTCTAATTATACTGCTTAATAAATTCAAGCATTGTGTGTGACCAAAAATTAAAGACAAAATTCTGCTCAAACCATTTATCAGTGAGGTGTATTCCAACTTTGATTATGGCACTAGGCGCAATTTTTGAATAGTGAAATCAAATTTCCTCTTAATTTTTTATCAGAAATTTTTTAAGGGGTTCCTTAAGTTCATCTAAATAAATATATATTATACATGATATTTGAAATTTATCAATTTTTTAGTAATAACTGCATTTCGAAGTTTCAAAAAAATTGAGAATCAAAACTTCCATTTCAACACTAGTTTTAGATGTTCATGTCATCAATGTAAGCGGATTTTAACAAATTTTAAATCTCAATTTCTTTGAAACTTCAGACTGCAGTCATACAGAAATTTGTGACAATGCTAAAGGTTTCACGCCGAATTCGATTTGTGGATAATTTGTACAACACCTTATGTATTTATAGAGATAGTCTTTGGAATGTCCCTTTACAGGAGCATAGGTTGATAATTTAATTTCTGATATAAATTAAAAGATTTGAGTCATATGCTAAAATCAAAGTTATACTTATTGTAGAAATAGTTTTCAAAGAACTCTTGCCATGAACTGCGCTTTAGCAACGTGCTCTAAATAATAAAAATACTTATATATAGTTGCATGTATCGTACCAATTAAGCATGTAATGGGATGCAAATGCGTAGTTTGGCTATTTATAGCTTTGATGATAGAACACTTTATGTCACAAAAATATGCTTGAAAATCAGCTTAAAATTGTGTATTTCCAAAGTTTGTTCTATTTTGAAGTATAATATAAAATCCTCAATTACTCGGTGTATAACTAAATTGAGTTTGGCGGCAACTTGAAAATAATGTTTTGACAAGCAGAAATTGTGTTATTCTGGTTTTCAGCTTGAATTAGAAGAATGAGCAGAAAATGTTTTCATCATTAATGGGACACAAATCTATTGCTAAGCATTTACAATGTTCGCACTTAATATATAGTAAACATTCCGAATTCAACTGTAGTATTGATATTAGCATATATCAAAAATGTATAAAATTTTTCATTTTTTGATAAAAAAATAAAGTTTTCAGTGCATCAAAGATTAAAAATATTAATTTGTCTGGGGTGATAACATGTGCGCAAGTAAGTTTTTCATATTAATTTGATAGCTTTTGCAACAGATGCGCAAACCAATAGTGTAGTTTATTTGTTTTTGTGACATTCCATATTAACTACATTTGTGATTTTAACGAATGAAAATTTAATTATATACAAATTGCTTTAGAAAATGGCACTATGTCATTTTATGGAAAACAGTGCAATTCAGAAAAATTTTTTAGCAACTGTTTTAAAAATGCTAATATCGTAAAGAGGGGCTACTTTGAACAGTTTACAGGCATGTTGGAAATTTGATGAAGCACTGCACAGTAGTCAGATGAGATGAGCATCTAGTTTATCTATGGTTTAAATTAGATTGAATTACATAATTCTTTCCAGAGTTATTTTCTTTTAGATGTTATAGTAAGACTTTGCTCGTGGCCACTTTTTATCACCCTTGCTAAAAAACTTGTAATTTTTCTTTTTGCTATTTCAAACTTGGTCATGTTAGAAACTATAGTAAACGCTGCTACATGAAAGACATAAATTGAGTTCTAGATGAGCATATGCTACTAATGTAGCTTTAAAATGCAAATTTGTTCCAATATCTTGGCCCAAGTCCGCCCCATATTCATCTTATTGCAAATAGTGAAATAGAAAAAAATGGTCAACCTTCTTGGTCAAAAAATGTCTTCCAGGAAATTTTGCCTCCATTTGTATATTTAACCTCGAACTGTCTGGGAAGGCCCCGCGACTTCTGACTTTGAGCACGGCACGCCTTAATAGGTTTGGGATATCTTTGCAAATATCAAAAACCAGTCACAGTTCCTTGTTGCCTTTATGGGCTCAAAATCTTTTAAATTCATGAGCACTAGGTATGGAGACAATTTAAATCTTTTTCAAAAATTTGACATTTTCAAAAAAAATTGTTTTGAACAACTTCAGCCACAGCAATATGCTTCAATAGAAACTTTCAACATTGAATTAAAGTATGTTCTCTAATAGATCTACCCATGCCCCAAGATTTTCAAATTTGGAAATAGGTTCTGAGAAAATTCTTTGTAAATGTGGAAAAACGGTTTCCACTTTAAAATGGACGAAGGCAGTGTAAAGTTGATACTCATGCTAACTGCATTGGTGAAGCAGCGTATCTAAAAATTAGCGTTTAGTTTCATTAAATGAAATTTGCGCTAGATTAAATTTCTACTTAATATATCAGTTCATCTATCTTTTCCCCGGATGCCACTTTGCTCAAATAGTGTTACTTCTTTGCTAGCTGAGTAACGCTTCCGTCCTTTGAGAAATCAAAGTTAAATATTTAATTGCTGGTGTTTATCCCTATTCCTCATTTGAACAATTCAACCAATTATCCAACATTAGTCTTGAGGCCGTGCAAATACACCGAGTTATGGCATAAAATACCCATAATCGAATAGTGTCTTATCCAATAAACTAATTTCATATAGATATGTATGCATAGGTGTCATACTGAAAGCCATATCATCCAATAAAATCACAGAACTTGGAATTTGAGCAAGATGTAATGGTACATTTGCAATCTGAAACTAATATCAAATTTAAGTACATATTAAATCAATTAAGAAAATTTGATTAATTTGAAAAATCATTGGATTGTCCTTGATTTATTAGCATTTATTAATAAAGTAGATTTCTCATTATCTTACTTAGTTTATGTTTTAGCCATAAGCAAAATAATTAACTTTGCGGATAAATAACTCAATTAATTATGTCAGAATTGAGAGTATATTTGCATGTGATTATGCATAAATTAAAGTACTTTAAAGTACATATATATATATATATTTATATTTTTATATATATATATACATATATATACATATATATATATATATATATATATATATATATATATATATATATATATATATATTTATATATATATATATATATATATATATATATATATATATATATATATATATATATATATATATATATATATATTTATATATTTCTATATATATATATATACTATTCTAAATTTAATGAGGTATAGAAGAACAATAGATGCTTAGAACTTTGATCTTACATCTATTATCCCAAAAGGAATTATTAATGATATATTGCTTCTGTGCAGAATAAGTGGTTTCAGTAAACCTTGTTAAACTATCGTATATAATGAATCATTTGATAAAACGTGAATATAGCCAAATGCATGCATGCAAGAACAATTTTCTGTATTTCAATTGTTATAATTAATAATATATTGCTTTGAATTCTCGCAACGATTTTATCAAAATTATTTTATGAGCAGTTGTAAAGTGAGTGGATTGCTTTGATGCAGATATCTGCTTTGGTTTTAAAATCAATGCCTGCTTTGTTCTGGTTGACTCCTTTAACCTTTAACCGTAGAATAAAAGTATATAAAGAACTATACACAATGATGGACATAATCTTCTGCATCGATGTCAGACTGCTTCACTCTATGAAACTCTCTATAAAAAGTTAATTTTGTTTACAGCCATTTGAAGCAGTGTTTGCCTGATCCCATATTCAAAATAAGCTGCACGAGCTTCCAATAGCCATTCTCATTGTTTTGTTTAAATACACTGCAATCTCTAAAATAACAGAAGAGAGATTAACGCAGTTTCGTTCTTTTGGTTGCAAATATTAGAATTTATTAAATATCAAAAAATAGATTATAGTTATTAATAGCCGGGAACCTTTTGATGTTATGAAATTTGGCAATACGTTCATTGCGACTAAAATGAGTTACATATCACAGTCTAAATCAGACATGTAAATTTTTGTAGCAGATGCCATTGCTACATGTGTTTCCATGACATATTTTATAGATGTAAATAAAATCTCAAATAAGTTTGAAAAACTAGTTGCAATGTACAGCGTGGAAAATTGCTTCATCATTTTTCAAAATATTCTCATGCTTTTTAATTGTCACATTTGTATAGGTTTTGGTAGGAATTTTATTGATATTTAAATGAATCCCCTAGATATCATTTTGTCTTTGGATATTAGGCCTATATTTCAACAAAATTCCGTGTATACTCAGGAATGTTAAACATTTTCTGCCAAAATACCTCAGCCGCAGTCCTTGTCTAAAATAGGTGCACCTATAGCCCCATTGGCTGGTTTACATGCGGAATTTTATCTAGGTTTGAGACTAGAAGCATGAACTGGCTTTGGAGTTTGGATCTAGGTTTTCCAGTAAAATTAATTTTTCCAGGTGTCCGAAATTGGGCTAGTCTTTGTTGCACTGGCACTCAATTTGGTTCAAGCTTCGGACCCAATTTCGACTTTGTTTATGCATGCAATTTTGACTGTTATTGTTGTTCATAACTTATGCGTTTTACCACCCATTAAAGGTGCATTTGGGATTTGCGTAGATTTGCAAAAAAAACTATAAAACGAAGCAGCAAAGGCTTTATTACCTGCCTGCATACGCCTAAATATATGAAATGAGTTCGAAAGTTAATTGATTTTCGCTTTTACAATGAGAATGAATGGTTAATACTTAGATTTGCAGTGTCATCTAGTAAAACAATGTCATAAATTTCCGTCTCGGTGACGACATCAAATTCCCAATGCTGTGTTAAATTGCAGAAAGCTCCTCATGCGGATGCTGATGGGAAGGGGCTCGGTGGGGCATCGAGAAAGACATTTTTTAAATCTGCACCTGTTTGGCCATATTTTAATAAAAATGCATGTTTTTTCATAAATTTTGGATAATATATTCATTTGTGTTAGATATCGACCAAATTTTTGGTATGCCCAATTCTTAGCATGTTCAAATGCCTAGATCATTAGTTATTTAGTGATCTATGTAAAATGTAGATCTTAAGGAACAACGCAGCGGGATGCGATCTTATTAGTCAATATCATAAGATACTATGTGGTTCTATGGTTCATCCATTTCTAGGTACCAGTTCATCTTTATTTGAAGATACATAACATGTGTCGTGCTAAATAACTGCAATTTGCGATTTAATGTGTAGCACTTGGCATGACTGCTAATCTTCTTAAGATTGATATGCCCATAATTTTACAAAGCAGTCATTAGGATACAATCCGTTCTGTGCGCGTTTACAAACAAGTTTCTCCAAGTTTATTAAAAATTTGAAATCCTTGGATATTGTGACACGTCAATGGACATATTTCTTCTCTTGTAATAGTTATAAACATTATTGCTCTGTTCAAAATACAAGAAAATATTAGCTTTTACTGATGGAAAATCAAATGTTTTTAGAAATATTCAAATTTTTTAATAGATCTTTTCAGATAAGAAATTCTAATGGGCACTTTGATCCTGAACGCGTTTACGATGGGACGCAAATTTGTGTTCTGTGGCCATAGCCACCGCCACAGCTTAGCCGTTAGACGGCCGTGGCCAACGGCCAGCTACGGCCAACGACAGCCTGTGGCCAATAATTTTGTTTTACTTCCAAAATCCCGGCTAAGATTTATTTCTGAACATTATTATGAACAATTAATTTTCTTGATTTTTATTTGTATTTTTGGTTTTTAAGCTTAGCCGTTTTGACCATTTTATTTAATTGTTCGAACTATGAGCAGGTTTTAATCGTTCCATTGAAAATTGCAGTGTTTCACTTAGTAGTAGTAAAAAGCGCCGACTTATTACGGCTAACGGCCTGCTACGGCTAAAGCATTACGGCCAACGGTCGGCTACTTCCAAAGACTTAAGGCCAACAGTCGGCATAAGGTCAAAATTCGTTGACGTTTTCATACTTCTCTATTAGTTTTTGAGTTATTAGCCTTTAAAATGGCTTTAAAATATGCGGAGTTTCTTAATGTTAACAAATGTGAGAATTCCCTCAACTCATTGAACCCAAAATGTTATTCCAGAATGAGATCCGGTGAAAAGCGTCATTTTAGTTGTCAGCTGTAGATATAATCCCGCTTTCACTGAATTCATTAAAAAATTTACAGTAATATTGATATCGCGCTCTCTACCTGGTGCTGTTCTATTAATTGCCTGTTCAAAGCTATATATAAATTAACTATATGCAGAAGTGGAGTTTAAAAGGCTCGATCTGCCGACAAATTCTCTTAAAGGAAGCCATTTGCGTTTGATTTTAAAATTCAAATAAATGTAAATTGCGAGTTTATCAAAATCCGTTAGAGGATACTTCAGCTATTCGGTCATTGACACCCAATCATAACTCAACATTATATTGCTATATTAAACCATTTGATATGACAATATCAGTTGTTATCCATACTCCAAACCTTAATAAAGTCTGATTTATTTAGTAAATCCTTACTAAGAGTGTGATTCAACGCTCATAAAATATAATAAGCGAATCCGGCGTGTCCACGTATACCTCCGAAATCTGAAAGATTATTAAAGCAGCCGAGTTCCACGTAGACTTCCTTTCTGATGTGTGTATGAGGTTTGAAGGAATTAACGTAACAAAATCAAATCAGTTTAGTTAATATTTTTAATTAAGGAATCGACAGCAGTTTTGTGACCAAAATTTCAAATGTGGTACTTTTTATTCATTTATGTATGTTAATAGAGCACACTTTAAGTGTTTTGAATTGAAATGACTTGGTTACATCAAAATTATTATCAATTTATATTGTAAAATCAGAAGCAAAATATTGAAAATTATACCCTAAAAATGCATTTCATTACCTTAGTTCTTACATTTTTGCAGTTTTTGGACCAAAATTTTTTATTTAGTCAATAAATCCATTTGTTGGGGACATTTGATTATGATATCGACCCTTGCGTATGTCACTCATTAGAAAGCATAATCCACTCAAAATAATTCATTTACTCAATCAGTGTATTCTATTAGAAAAAAATATATATCACATTGCAGTATCATTTCTGCAAAATACAAAAATATAGCAATTGCTCAAAAGTAAAATTTAAATTATTCTCCAAAATCTGTGCTATGAACAAAATGAATTTTGTTTTGATTGAAATGGTTTTTTAAACAACATAAGAGCTTCTGCATTTCTAAGAACTGCCTACAAATTGTTTTAGAAAAAAACTTCCGATCGCGTTTGTTGAGTTTACTGAATATCCTTTCCGATCTACATCTTTCTAAGATAGACTGCAAACGATGTGTTTTCGAATTAAAAAAATGACTTCAGCGGAAATTAGATGTCAATAAATTGTAGCTGCTTTGAACAAGCGGAATGAATTTCCAATAAACTGAACGTCTACTTAAAATATGCATAATTTAGCTTTAATGTGTCTTTCTTAAGATTCCGAAAAGGCATTAAAAATCCTAGTTGAAGACAATCTTTTCACTCTTTTTATCAACCAAATTTTTAAATTTATTATGGAAAGTGAGTTATTTTATAAATGTTTTTCTTTGTTTTTAAGCCTAAAGTCAGTTTCTGTTCTGATGAGGTCATTGGATGTACTAATTTTGTAACCATGGAAGCTCCATGTGGAAAACACAGCCTGAATCAAATTCCTGCAAGCAACAATTCTGAGGGGATACATTAACATCTATTTTCGTTTGACGATCCCCTAAATTTTCTTCCGAAATTCAAATTTTGAACCCCCTTTAAAATATTTTCATTGATTGCAATCAGGAAGGAAAATTAAACTCTTGTGTGAATGTATCGTGTTTCAACTCACATGTTGGTATCATTAAATTTAGTATGTGCAAATTTGAAGGCCATTAATAAAGATGTTATTAGGACTATAAAAATCTAAGCATGTTTATATTCAAACTCAAATATTCATGTTCAGCACAAGCCAAACTGAATTTCCTAATGAAACTTAAAATCAACCCAAACTTAACTTATGCCCTAAGAATGTAAAATATTTAATATAAAAATTGAGGAAAAATTTCGAGTCCAACACAAATTATGAAAATCAATATATTTAAATTTGGGGACCATTGTATTGAAAATGCTACCTACAAACTCTACACTTCTTTTTTGAGTGAGAGTTCAGTACATCCCAAAATAATAAAAAATGTGGCCTTAAGATATACTAATATAAAAGAAACTGCTAAAGCTTTTTATCTGTTTTTTTGTTTTAGCATTTCCAACATTCCGCTAAATTTCCTAATTTATGCTAATAACATTGCCAAAAATTTAGTTTACGAAAATAAAAGTAAGGCTTATAAGAAACAATTTTGAACAAATTTGGCTACAAGTTTGGAATTTTGAGTTTTTGTTGTATCAAGATAGCAAGTTTATTTATAAATATAGAAAAAAATTGGGTCCAAAAATTAAAAAATATATACATGTATAATAAACAATTTTAGAAGCCCTAAAGTTATCAGCTACAAAACACTTACTAAAAATTTTTACTATGGACCAAGCGGGTTCTGAAAATTTAATGCATAAAATCGGGGAGCGACGTATTGACATCTTGCACCGAGCCCGAAAATGTCCAGTGACGCAAATAAAGTCTGTGGATACTTTAATTGCTGACTGATCCAAGATATTTTTTTCAATAAGAGAAGAGTCAGTCAATGACCTCACTTCACCGTATTTTCTATGATCCACTTCGCATCATACTAAGAACTTGTTTCGGCATTAAGTTGATCAAAATAGACTTTTAATTAGTATTGAAAAATAAAGAATAAATTTGAGTCACTGATATAATTATACGAAATAAATATCATCTGCATGAAAAGACATTCGCTTTTTATCAAAATTGCCACTGACATTGCTCTTGGTTTTGACAATAAATTGTAGCACAGTTGGCTTATTTTTTCTACAAAATTTAGATAAAAGTCATGCATTATCACTACGCTCGCTTAACTTTTGCAAAATTCTTGTCAATTCTTTTCATAAAAGAATTTTTTACTTGGGCTAAAATTAAACTATAAATTCAAAATGATTTTATAAATTCGAAAAGAGATTCTCATGAGATAACCCTTTTTTAGTGGCGGCTCTGCTGGTTAGAATTAAGGCAAATTCACTAGCCCTTAAAAATATTATTTACGCATTTAGAATTTTCATTAAAATATCAATCACACTAAAAAAAATTTTAAACATCACTTGAACACCAAAAGCATATGCGGGATTTCTGCTACACTACATATATATTTTCAGTCGTGGCACACCATTGAAAATGTTCAGACGTTTCTGAATATAGCGGCGCCAGCTCCATGATAATCTTTGGAGCATAGCATTTTTACTGCAATATGTTGCTATCTATTAAAGAAATACTGGCTTTGCAATTTAAAATGATTTTAAAACCAAAAGACACGCAGGAATCAAAACCCACTTGGCACGATGAAAGTTCTGGGTGATTATTCACAATCAATAAGCATAAAAATTAGGATGTGACGATTTTGATTTTTGGATTTTGATCGATTTTTTAGAAATTGATCGATTAAGAATTTCGATATCGACTTTTTCAATTATTCTTCGTAAAAATTTGCCATGCTTAAAACAGTGTTATAATTTTAAGCATATGTTTTTGATGTTTTTTTTTCAAATTCATATAAATTTTTTGGAGCATTTAGAAAATAATTTTTTAGGATTCGTTCAATCGCATTTTCATAACCAATTTTCTACAAAAAAATTTCAAAAATTTCGGTTTTGTTACCATGCATGAAACGAAAAATGAATGTTGATACGTTTGTCATAGTTTAATGTTTTTTTTTGTACTTTATCTGATTTCAACAAAATTTTGAAGAGGTTTTGTCTAAACGTTTAAAAATTTTTTTTTAAATACAGTTTTTTGCGAACCCTATCGTTGAAAGTTTTGAGGAAGCATGTGGCAAATAACTGAATAACGCTTTTCAAACAAATTAAAGAAGACTAAAAATTGATCCAAGTTATTTTGACTTTTTAACTGATTTCGATTTTTTTACTTTTAGGCCACGGTTAGACTAGTGATTGATTCAAAAGCGATCTGTCACATTTTGAATGAATCGCATGTCTAACCCCCGAGATAATTAGCGATGTGACGATCACGAAGAAATCGCGTGCGTTTGAATTGCTTGTGATCGTCACATCGCTAATTATCTCGGGTGGTTAGACGTTCAATTCTTTCAAATGTGACAGATCACTTTTGAACCAATCACTAGTCTAACCGTGGCCTTAGTTCTGAATCGATTCAAAATTTCGATTGATTTAAGAAGTGCATATAGATCCATGTATTTATTGGGTTAGGAGTAAAAAAATATTATAATTTCATTAAATTTTACTGTGTACAGTGTACAACGTACCGAAGTATAATTTAGAGAAAATTGCTTGGCTAGTTTTATGATGTATCACTGGCGGTGCTCGACCAACTGCATGAGACCCAAGGGATACATAGCATGAACAATTTAGAAAATTAGAAATTATTTGCAAGAAATGAATTTAACAAAATTCTTTGAGCATTGTGAAACACAGCTTCTCTTTAAGCATTCCACGTGGACAAAATAATTACAATAAACCTTGTGAAATGCTAGACACTTCGGAAATTAGCTTGTAACCAAGACTGTTAGTGTGAAGACGGATTATATTGAAAACTGAGGTCATTTTATTAAAATGAATTAATTCGTAAGTCGACCATCGTTTTTCACAAGAATTGTTTAACAAATGGATTTATAATTTATGCCTAAAAGCCGTTCACGAAGATTTGAATAAGATAACGAAGACATCTTTTTTTAACCTGTAATAGAATTAAATATGTATTGAATCAAAAGATTTGAATAAGATAACGAAGACATCTTTTTTTAACCTGTAATAGAATTAAATATGTATTGAATCAAAAGATTTGAATAAGATAACGAAGACATCTTTTTTTAACCTGTAATAGAATTAAATATGTATTGAATCAAAAGATTTGAATAAGATAACGAAGACATCTTTTTTTAACCTGTAATAGAATTAAATATGTATTGAATCAAAAGATTTGAATAAGATAACGAAGACATCTTTTTTTAACCTGTAATAGAATTAAATATGTATTGAATCAAAAGATTTGAATAAGATAACGAAGACATCTTTTTTTAACCTGTAATAGAATTAAATATGTATTGAATCAAAAGATTTGAATAAGATAACGAAGACATCTTTTTTTAACCTGTAATAGAATTAAATATGTATTGAATCAAAATAGTAACTTTAGATGGATATTTAAAAGTAAACGAACAGAAGACTCATTGCTTTATATGATAGGACCAAAATGCAATGATGATAACAACTGGTCTTCAACTGTCACTATAAGTTTTTGATCAATCCTTTCCACAATATATGAGTCATCAACATTTAAATGGTGAAATAGGTCTTAGTAATACACGAAGTATTTACCTATTAAGAGAAGATGGTTGTTTCTGACTGAGCTTAGCAAATTTACCCAAAACGTAATAGACCAATTTGCATGAATTTTTAAACAGAGGTGGGTCTTAGACAAAGATCTTACAAATTTTATATTTATCGGGATAATACTCTGAATTCTACAGGTTATACAATTATTTTCAATTACTTTACAATTATTTTTAATTGAAATTTGTTTGGAAAAAAAATTTGTAAATTGGAAACCTATATCAGATGACATAATCATGTTTAAAAAGGTTCTTTGCTGAGTGGCGTACGCATGCAGCCCCAAAGCCTTTGTCTTGTATTTCAAAATACACTCTTTCGTGGTGTGTTGATTTTTGCCATTGTTAGCAGAACGATACAGCAAATTCTTATAAATAATGCAGCCCCTTAATGGCAACGTGTTTGCCTTTCCCAACATATTTGCTTACAGGCTGTCAGTAAAATACAAGTGAAATGGTAAATTATTGACTTAGCAATGTTTTTGTTATTTGCCTGTTCTTTTGAACGCGCCGTATTTTCCAGCGGATGATGAAAAATTCATTAAGCAACCAAAGAAATTGCGGTTCATTTAATAACGTTTTAAAAACGTGTTTTCATGTTTAATGCGTCCGCTAAAATCATTGTTCAAAATTCTAGGCGCTGTTAGATCAAATAAAGCTTGATTTCTGCCTAAAAGTTTTTAGCCACATTTTTTTACAATTCGATTCGATGAAATTATATGTTTTTAAGAATTCTAAGTTAATTAATATTTGTATTAATTCATATTGATGATTACATTTTTCAACTTTATGTTCAATAGATATCCACATAAAATTTTAACATTGACTTGTAACGTCAAATAGTATCAGAAGTAAATTTGATTCTTGAAGCCAATACCTTTATAATCTAGTAAGACCTTAACTCGTATAATTCATAAAAAACTATTTCAATAATGTTTTTTAGCTTTTGAGCTGCTGGTAGTAAGACTCTTAGTAGTGAAAAACTTTCCTTTAGGATTAAACTTTTTTATTCAACTCTAAGTTGTCTATTAGAGAGTGACATCGGGTTCCCGATTAAACCTGAACCGAGTTCGGTTCAAAGCTTAGATTGATTGAGCAAAAATGACTAATTTGAGAAAGATCCAATGAGTGACTATTTTAATCTTATCAGAAAATTACTGACGTTAATCATCATTTGATTGGAGAGATTCAAGCCATTAAATATTGCGAATCAAAGTCTACATTTCGGGTAGGGTTGGATTCAGATCTATGTTAAGTTGGTTTTGTCTTTATTGTCTATATCCTTGTGTAAATGTGTAAATGCGATTTTACACATCTAGAAATATTTCCTTCAAAGCTTGGGATGGTGACCCATCTATTGGTGAACATCTGTGCTGATGAGAATTACTAAGCATGAATTACTTAAAAATAGTTATTTTTTACGAACATTCTGATTTTTTGAAATTCACGAGAGTTCTGCACCTGGCGGGATTATACGCCGCAAGTAATGAAGGAGTCACTCCTTTATCGTGTATTGTTTTTTATTTTGGGTATCGTGCTTAGTTCGTGAACTATGGGCGTTTAGAAATTTTTATAGAAACAACCAAAAATTGTAAAATATGCAGGATTTCTTACTGTTAACATTATATGTGAAAATTTCCTCAACTGGGCGAAACCCAAAACATTTTTCCAGCATGAAACCCAGTGAACGGTGTAAATTTTAGTTATGCCAGCTTGTAGATATAAACCCCTCTTTCACTGATTTCATTAAAAAAATTATAAATATATTGATATCGCGCTGTCTATCTGGTGCCGTTCTATTAATTGCCTGTCCCAAAGTTATGTATAAATGAACTATTTACAAAAGTGCAATTTATAATTCTCGATCTGGCGACAAAAGAAGTCATTTGATTTTAGGAATATTGTAAAGTGAAGAAAGTTTTACTGCATTTTTAACTCTCAAACAAAGTAACTAAGAACATAAATGTCATGTATTATTTCCATAGTTTTCTGCAAACAACATTAAAACAAATAGTAGAAATTGTAACATGTGTGTGTCTGTGTGAATGCATTATGCTGCAATGTCTCAACAATGTGTCTAATAGATCAATATGTCACCTTGAACAAATGATGTTGAATCTCATTTAGCTGATTGGTCTTCAATTTCACTTTTCTAGACTAAAAATATCAAACTTTCATCTTTTGTCTTCAAATATTAATATTTCCGTTACACGCCACGTCATTTCATTAATGCTTACGCTTTGAAAAATCTCACTAATTCAATAAATAAACAAGGTGCTTGAAAAATAGAGCCTGAACTTTAAATTCACATATTTTTTTTAAAACAGGAAAAAAATATTAATTTAAAATTTTGAACATAATGTCATTAATGATACAAATATATACTCCAAAGATAGGCAGCCTGATTGGAAGTCTTTAATTCTATTCTTAAGCACATCACTATCAATAATGGCAATTAAACTATGCTTAACTCCAGAGCTTTAAATTATCAAGCTGGTAATCCTTGTATCGCTATTCTTACGGGAAACGATGTAGGAGGTGGCTACAGGATATGACTCAGTTAGTCAATTCAATATATAGTAAATTGTTAGTGAAATGGAGTACTATCCTGTATTGTATGTTTCCCTTCCTATAGAAGGGGATTATCAATATTTTTGCATATGTAAAATTTTAAACGAATATCTTTGGTAGTATAAAAGTTATGAAAGAATTTGGAACTACTTTGTATATATGATATGAAACAATTCAATTTGAGATAGGTTCTTGTGCATCTTGAAATCGATTTATCCAAAAATAAAATTGCAATGGATTTTGTTCTAAAGGGAATACAACTTTGTAATTAAATACCAATATTTTCCACTGTCCCATATAAAAATTTTTTTGAAAATTTTTCCGAGGTTCGGTTCGGTAGTTTTGATAAAAATTTAGATATTGTAATAAGATTTTTGCAAATTTTGAAACTTATATTTCAGAAATTTCATACAAGAATATTGCTACATATATACTAAACTAAACTTTTCACACTGAGTTTATTTTTGCTATAGAATGCATACAATATATATATATATATATATATATATATAGGTATGAAAATATTTTAAGAGAACTATGTCTCTGGTAAAAGGAAGAGGCATCTACAGCAAGAACAATTATAACAACAATACATCTAGCTCACATAATAGTGTAAAAATAGGCAGGCTTACAAATATAATAATTGCAAAAAATTTGATATTTTTTATTTTCTGCTATATTCCTGTACTAAAAATCTTTCTTAAATTATATATAATTTCCAAAAATACATGTGTCATTAAGGTCCTATCGACAATAACACAATTGAACGCCAAGAAGCCGTGAACTCTCCTTATTCTTAAGCTTTACAGCCTATTTCAACGTATTGTTTCGAATTTTTATCATTCTTTACTAAGCTTTCATTAGTAAGACATTAAGCTGCATAAGTGTAATTGTACAATCTACTACTTGCATGCAATATACGTTTCATGCTGATTTTCATAATTGTTCTGTTGTTCCGGTTGTTCTGTTTATTGCAAAGTTAATAAACTAAATATCTTCAAGAGAATACTTTTGCCTAACGAAATTTTTCCTAATATTTATTAAAATATGGTACAGCGGCAATTGAAGTAATCGATAAATAGGGAGAGAGGGATTAAGTTATACTTACGGTTAGGATTGTAGCAGGGCTGTACTCCTAAGTAATTAAGAAGAAGGGCCTCTAATTTGAATACTGTATTTTTATGTTATATTTTGACCAAATTTAAATTCTCAACAAATAGAATCCTCACCGGAAACCCAATATAACTCTAAGAAGGGCGGCAGGGTTCCCAATCGAAATTAACAAGGTGGGCTGAGCCTCCTGAGCACCCCTCGAGTACACTCCTAGATTAGAGATATGATTAGGGTTAGGTTTAGAGTTACTAGAAAAAAACATAATGGTAAATGGCAATTGCCGTTGTCCCATGTTTCTATTGAGGAAATAATTTACTAGTTTGCCTTTTCAAGTACTTCGAAATTCTATTTATAATATTATGAATTTGTATTCTACAATTCTTTACTGAAAAAAGGCCATGGGAGTTCACGGAATATAGACCTAAACTACTTGTTTAATCAATATTGTTTTGCTACATATGGAAGCAGTGCTCTGTTATCGTAAATTGGTAAATGCGGAGCAAAGTTCCAAGCCGATTGATAGTATAAGAAGCCGATTGCTGCAAACTGAACTTGTTTAACACCATATTGACTAATATGAATTTTAACTGCTTTTGCCTTACATGAAAGACAACCAGACGTGTTACAAGAAAACATCAAAACTCGGGGTGTACTTCGTGTTTATATTTGACTGTTGCTAGACTGTCTTCAAATGAACTTATCAGCAAATTCCCATTTAATTTAGCAGGAACGTACGCTTCTGATTATGACATAAAATGTGCCGTGTAATCATTTATTTTTTCTCAATCGTTGATCGTGAAACATAAGGATCATCCCACTTATTTGCAATATCTGCACAATTGTTGCGTACAGATGAGCAAATATTAGAAATATGCGGGTTGAGTCAGGAAAGTGGGTAAACAATTGTATCCCGGTCTTGTTTGTTGGTGACCAACCTATACAATTTTGTGATCAGCAGTATTAATAGATCTCTATATTCTGTAATTAAGTATTACTTCAGCTTAGATCAGAAATAGAAATGAGATAGTTTTCTACCCTCTCCGCCTTGCAAAGATACAATGTCTAGAATTCCTCCGTACCTTAAATATATACACGAATTTTAACGTATATTATATCGCTTGGATTTCATGATAAATTTTTCGTCCACCAATAAACAATAAATTGTTAATTTTTAAAAATAGTTCATTTAAAAATGGAAATTTACACTTCTAAACATATTGTAAGTGACTTATTTAGGATGTTTACGTGTTATTCAGCGTTTTCATGCTGACCTTTCTAGTTGTGGCCTTTGCAGTTTTGCACGTAATATATCGCTGGATGGAGAAGCATTATGATGTAAATGACAGAGAAGATACTGCGTGGCTAATGGATATTGGAGTAATCACTGGATTAGCGTGTTTTCATTTAATTTGGAATGTTGGATTCGGCTTCTATTCATATCAAAGGGTAAATATTAATAAATTATTATATAAATTGCATGGTAACCAGGGGCTGATCCATTAAAGTAATGCGAGCGACGAATGCTTAACGTACAGTATCAGTGAGTGTAAGTTTAATACTATTTATGTTGACTGCAGAGCTGCATTATCACATCTAGACAGGTTGAAAATTAATTTTCTTAGATTAATTTCTTCGTCAGTGTGAGATTAGTCAAGAAAATTCATCATTTAAATTTTTTTGATTATATTCTGGAATAGAGTGGAACATAGTGTGGACCCGCTCCTGGTAAGCTTCAACTGGAAGCAGGAACAATCGTATTAAGCTATAACTTATTCAGAGCAATCTTACTAAGATGATTTTTGATCGTCGCACTCTTAATATTATCGTATTATATGATCTACTAATATTACTACACTTCCGTATCATAAGCGTTAAAAGCGGTCATAAACTACGTAATTATTTATTAATGGATAATAAAGCGAACAATCATAATTTTTAAAAATGGTTATCACTGTAAAATTGCATTGCTATTTATTGGATTTTGTAAACTGAATCGACATGTGGAAGTCTTGAAAACGGTAAATTTCAATTAACAATTCATGGTAGCATTGTTAATGCGATAACAAGCTTTAAAGCCAATAAAAATTTAATTGAATTTTATCATGCATCCTTTCAAATATCAATGCAAAATTTTTGATGTGCGGATATCATTGGAAAGCAACATTTTGTGTTAATGACAATTTTATTTTCGCGGAGACGAATTGATTTTTTCAGTAAAAGATAAGACGTTCGCATGTGAACGGTTATAAATAATTCAATAATTGCAAAATCTTTAAATATTCAAAATTAGGAAATCTTTTTCATGCTTTTATCAAATTACGACCTTCAAAGCTTTCTCTGAATGTAATTAAATCAGGAAATTCCTTTACAAGAAACATGTGTTCCACGTACGCCGCCATGCGTAGAGAATGGGCATGTCTGACTTTGAAATTTTGCTTGTTTGTTATTTTTAAAATTCATTCAATTGTAGTAATAATTGGCGGTTTATATACTTTATATTAATTAAGTCATTGATATATATTCTTCACTGTGATTTCTTGTCGATATATTTGTATACAGTACAAATGAAATACTAAACGAAATTAAAACATAACTTGATTTAGCAAGACATGTCTTACTTTTATAAGATTTTGTCATGCCTCCTCACTGAACACTTTATGTTAAAATAAAGTAATTAATTTACAGTTTGCACTTTTAGTTGAGCATGTTGCAATATTTTGAAACATTGTGTACATTTTTAATATTTATGCGAGAAATAAATACTGGGCAGCCTTGTTAGGCCAAAACATAATGTTATTTAAAGGGTTGCTATTTTGCGTTTTGGATATCGCAAAATTAACCCTAGTGCACCAGTATTAGTATGTTTTATCCTCTCTTAGTAAATTTTTAGGTAAATGATAATTAATATCTAAGAATATAAAAAAATGTCGTATGACTTAGAAATATATATATATATATAATGTTGCTGCAAAAATAGAGCTGCCAAACAAACATTCCTCTGACAATTTTTTTTGATAGTCAATGTCTCAACAAGCGCTGCTAAGCCCAACTACAAGTTCAATTTTAAAATTTATGAAATTTTGCACAAATTCTATGTTTTTGCAATATTTATGAGCATGGAATTTGCTAATATTGCCTTTTGGCGAAATCTTGGATTTATAAATGTCATTAACATTATGATTTAAAAGCTTATAATGGTAAAATATATTGATGTCAGATATTGATTGATCAATTGCATAAAGATATCCTTACTACTACATTAAATACATATTGATTTTTCAATTACAATCGTTTGAAGCTGTGTCTAAATTTAATTAATATAAAATTTTTGAAGCCTCATATATTTCATCAAGAATTTTTAGAGGTTATCGTTCACAAGATTTTTCCAATGTAATGTAATCTTGATCCAACAACAAATTCTTGATCTGCAAAAGTTTGATAAATGAACATTTTTTCTATGGAATATCACAGAGAGGGAAAAACATAAAACAAAATTCAAGTGCCCTTGTGAAACATTAAGCAAAGTAATTGTAAATGGCCAGATTTTGAAAAGCTAGTAATGAAACATATGATGGGAAATATAAAAAACTTTTTCGCTCTTTATTGAGCAATAATTGGCCAAACGTTTGTAAATTTTGCTTTGGATATTTGTTACAATTGTTCAATTAAAGCCCATATTATAGCAGTTTATACTATACAAAGTTTTAACTTATAGAAAAGTCATTAAAATTTAATATTTATAAGTTCAAGATGTTTTTTCTGCCTCTTTGCTATATCAAGAACAACTTGGTTCCAGTATGACATATTTTTTTTAATTTTTTAGTAAAACTTCTGTAATATGAAGTTGAATACCTCCTGTTGAATAATTAAGGTAAATTCGAGGGTAATTTTAAAAAATCAGACAGCATCTTGTAGTTTATTTAAGCAATTTAACATTATGCTAGCAGAAGATTTGAAATCTTATTTTTCATTGAAGCATCAAAATTTAGTTTATTCAACTTGTAATTTTAGGAATAATATTGATTAATGGAATATATTTGTATTAACAAGAGCAGACATATATATGCAAATATTTCAACCGTTGTGTTAGTCTAGTCTGAAATGTTTTAAGAATGCGTGATGTAACAGCTTATATTTTAGACAAAAAGTGTTACGGAGAAGTTACGAGAACAAGAAGTAACATATCGTCAGAACCTAGAAGTATGTAGTTTTTATTTTTCAGCTTATCTAAGAAATTTTTCAGAAATGCAGAAATTCGCATGGATTATGCGATAAACAAATAAGTATAATTTAGAAATACCTGTATTTCACTCCTCACTGTGTTTGGTATGCAGCCTCTTTTTGTTTCTCTGGTAATCATTCCGTTTTGCACATTTCTGTTACTACCTAGCATATGTCCAAATGCATGAACAAATCGTAGATGTTTTTAGAATACTGTCGCACACTTTAGGTTTCGGCGATTCATTCAATCGAATATCGAAATTTGATATCGATAAATTTATGATATTGCATATGAGCCCACTTAATCTCTGTTCAGTACAAATTTGCTTGCAGGATATTATTTTAGGTAAATCATTCCCGAATTCAGCGTTGAATTCTGACTTAGACAGGGCTGTGAGTGTGTTAGGCTAAACCAGGGGTTGCTTTGTATTCATTCATGTTCTGAGAGAAGTTGATTGGATCGAGTTCGGTGTTTTGATATAATGTATTTGAAAATATACTTTATCAGTATTTAATAAATCAGGTTAAAGTGACGGATATCAAAGAAATGAGAATGCGGCTTGCATAATTGAATCGGGTGGAGTTGTGTTATCTTAGCTTTAGAAAAAAGGCTATTTGGGTTGAGTTAAGCTCGGTCAGGACTATTTTTAGAATATTCTATTGTATTTTGTGACGTCTCTAAACGAATAAACCAAGCAAATGTAGATTCTATATGCATACCTCCAATTTAAACACAATTTTTGGAAAAAGCTTTGCACTTTTTATCGATATCGAGTCAAGCTTAGAATTTTTTTCGCCGAACCTATTGTTGTCAGGGATGGATGTTAGCGGTCTTCCTCAGTGAATACGTTTCTTTATTATTAAGGTTAAGATATTCCCAAATACATCAACTGTCCATCTCTGACATCAACTAAATTGCCTGAGACATCAAACGATGATGTTGCATGATATATTTCAGATTTTGTTTGATGATAACTAAGTACATTCGTTAGTACTATTATTATTATTATTACATCTGATACTGTTTTGAAAATGTAAGGTCTAGTACAGAACTGATGCAATAGCAGGATGCAAGGTAAGCTCCTCAAACCACTTGGCATGACAATTCAAAAGCATTGGAATGCTGTAAATTTTTTAGGTTTTGTTGTGGTATACTTAAGTTTTGAAATGTCCAATTGGTTTGTTTTATATTTTTTTCATCAAAATATACCGCAAGTATAAACCGTAATTCTAAAGTAGTTGCTAAATTCTGAGAAATGTTTTAACTTGTGGTTAAACGTAATAATGATGATCAAATATTCCAAAAATAATAATGTTTAGTAAAGTGCATGTGAACAATAAATTTATTAAAAATTGATACTTATAGAATTTAAGGTAAAGTTTAGTTTTTTTCTAAAACTTCATCAGAAAATGCAGTAAATAATGTCAAAATTCCAGGAAATTTTGCAGGAATTGCAATTTTGAATTAGAAACACTTGCATGACAATTTATAATTCTCATTCGCTTTGAAATGTCTAATTTGGTTGATTTCATTCGATAACATGAATGTGTATAAGTGTTTTAGACAGATTTAATTACTTTCTTTACCCAGCTTACACTGAGCTGAAAGTTTTATGCATAATGCTTAGTCTTTGCAATTCATGTAAATTCTTTCTAAAATTATAAAACAATGTTTTACTTTGTGTATCTTTTAGATAATGTTTCTTCAATTTTTTTCATGAAACTATCATAAGATTAACCAAGTGAATAGAACTAAGCCTTTAGGATACATGTAAGGTGCATTTTACATTGTTCACATAAATTTCTTTTGCTTTGTTTACTTATGCCAAGTTCATGAAAACACTCAAATCAAATTTCACACGAGGTTAGTGACATAAATTCTTAAAACGTATTTGGAAATATTAAAGTACAAATTACATATATATATATATATATATATATATATATACTATAAGATAAGATAAGATAAGAGATTCTATATTCAGATAAATGTTT
>CABFPE010000003.1:3659854-3690550 GCA_900660155.1 Hofstenia miamia | reverse complement strand
TGATGTATTATCGCTGAAGATGCAGGTGTCATCGGCATATTGAATTAGATTGCAATTGGTTATTGACTGCATGTCATTTACATAAATACTAAAAAGAAGAGGACCTAGAATCGTTCCTTGAGGCACCCCATTGTAAACCGGTAACCAATCAGAAAAAATATCGTTTAATTTAACTCTCTGGAATCTTTGGTTAAGGTAACTAGTTATCAATTGCTTACTATTACAAGAAAATCCTAAGTAAGATAGTTTTTCAATAAGTATGTTGTGATTAATCGAATCAAAGGCTTTTGAGAGATCTAAACAAGCTATAGCTACAAATTTATTAGAATCGAGGGATGCTCTCCATTTTTCAGTAGCATGTAATAGTGCATCAGTTGTTGAAAAATTTTTGCGAAATCCAAATTGGGTGTTCGATAATAAATTATACTTATTAAAATGTTCAATTATTTGGTTATGCAATAATCTTTCGAATATTTTACTTATTGGAGAAGTAATTGAAATTGGTCGATAATTAGTGGCAATTGAAGGATCGTTTTTCTTAAAAATAGGAGTAATGTGAGCAAGTTTTAGATAATCTGGGAAGTGATTGCATTTTATAGATTCATTAAAGATGAAATTTAAAGGACTTGCAATGATATCTGCAGTCATTTTAAGAGCCCAAGAGGGGATATTTGAGGGACCACTTGATTTGTTGGGCTTATTAAGAATCGATTTAATAATTTCATAGGTAGTTGAGAATCGGAAATAAAATTCAGGTGTAAAAATTTTGTGTGAGAGGTTTTTGTATTTAATAAGGGGGCCGTTGTATTTTCCTAAGTTGACAAAAGTCTTGTTTAATTCATTAGAAATTTCTAAATTGTCGGTTAGAGGACTTGCAATGATGTCTGCAGTCATTTTAAGAGGCCATGAGGAGATATTTGAGGGACCGCTTGATTTGTCGGTCTTAAAAATAGATTTAATAATTTTATATGTAGTTGAGAATCGGAAAGAAAATTCAGGTGCAAAGATTTTGTGTGAAAGGTTGTATTTTCCTAGGTTGACAAAAGTCTTGTTTAATTAATTAGATATTTCTAATTTGGCGGTAAGATTATTTCCATTTTGATCTTTAATCACATCAATTAAGTTTGATTTAGATTGCTTATAATTTGTGATTTCTTTTATTAGTTTCCATTTTGACTTTTCATTTGGAAGACGCGTATACTCATTTTTGATAAATTCATTGAATGCCCTACGAGATGCAATATTCGAGGCATTTCTGGCCTTTTTATAGGCAGCAAAGTTCTTGTTAGTTCGGGAATTTATAAAATGTTTATATGCTTTGTTCTTTTCGCGAATTAAAGCTTTTCAAGTGTCAGATATCCAGGGTTTGTTAGAAAAAGTATTGTTTGCTTTGGATTTGGTTGTGGATTTAACCATTATTTTCCTTTCAGGGCAAAATCTGTTGAGGTAAAATTCAAAAATGTCTGAGAAATTTTTTAGCATTTCATTTATATTTGATGCAGAATATACGGGAAACCAATTTTCTGATGAGAGGGATGATTTAAAATTATTAATATTTTCAATACAGTTTTCACGAGTTTTAATCCATTTCGTGGTAATTTTTGGGGTTGAGTGAGAAGACCTTTGAAATTTGATAGATGTAAAACAGTGATCCGCGAATGGGCATTCAGAAGAGGTGTACTGGAAGTGTGTATTATTGTTTTCAGCTAATGCAATGTAGTCAATTAGAGTCCTACTCGATGATGTGATTCTAGTGGGCAATGTTTTATTGGTCAATTCAAGATTAAATGTGTTCAAGAACTAATCCATTTTACATTGATCATTAGCATTTAAATAATTGAGATTCCAATCTCCGAAAAGTACTAAATCTTTATTTTCAGAACATGCAAGTGATAATTCTTCTTCTAGTTGTTGAATAAAAAAATTGGCAAATTTCTTATGCGGACAGTATGATACATTTAATAATTGTTGTTGAAATCTTGAATTTTTAATTGGATTAGTAATTTCAACCCATCGACTGTCAAAATGTGATGTGTTAGGACTTTTAATATCGTTGCGTATTTTGGGATTGAATGACTTTGGAACTAAAAGTAATACACCTCCACCTTTTGATTTTCCTAAACCTTTTGACTTTGTGCAGAGTGACACAGCTAAAGGTCCATTTTTATTTTGTTTCTATACTTATAGACGAACATAATGATGTCACTAATATTTCCATTAGGTCATAGATTTATATATCTTTACTGCTTTTGCCGTTCGTGGTCCATGAATCTTTTGATGCCACTAATAGCGCATAGTGCTCTTAGCTTGATTGGAATCAATCACGATACACTTTAGTTTAGCGCAAAAATAATAATAATTGCAGAAAATTCAATGTTGTTTGAGTGTTTTCCAAGACAGTGTGCTTTCCTAGAAAATCATGAATTTAAGCAAAAAGTTATCAATTATTATACCAATTGAAAAATATGCTTCTATATGCGGACCATCAATATCCAGATCGGACATGATGTACAAAATGTTGTCCTCTAAGACCATATTAATCAACAGTAATTTAATATTGTTCCAATCAGATATATTGGAGGATATTTCGCTGTTTCTCTCTGTATGTTGACATACTTTTTTAAAAATTTTATTGGTTTTTCATATGCGATTATCATGCGAAAATTTTTTAATCCATTTTCTCCAAACAAGCATATTTTGTACATTTAAGACAAAACAGTTTGAATTATTTCAATATTTGAGAGTTGATTTTGATAAATCATCATTAAAACACCAATTTGTGCTCCTTGCAAATGAAGTTCAAGAAACGTTAGTAGAAGACAAATCGATGTAATCGATTTGATTGATTAATTAATAATTGCTTCTCCTCACAAAGCTGTTCCCTGAGCTCAGCATAAGATCATGATTAATTATTATAATCTCTAATATCATATTTCTCTAAAATTTATTAAATATACACACATTACCCCCCGAACACTTCTGACATTGCCTGTTCAATAAAGAGTTAATCCTAATTTTTGAATTGAACTGATTTATATATTACTTCGAACTTGGCCCAAATTTCTATATCTAACGTTTTTGAATTGTTAATTATGACAATAGATCAGCAAGTCACTTTTTTAACAAAACTTTGAAAATTGAAAGTTTCATCATCATTTGGTATAATGTGGAAATATTGTCTCTTTATTACATATTACACAAATGTTTTAGGAAGCCTTAGAAAGAGTATCAAAAGGTATTGAATCTAGAAATTCTGAAGTAAGTTAAATCATATGTAATTTCGCACAACTGATGTCATCGTTTGTATGATTGCCTCTCTTTTTGTCAACGCTAAAAGAAAGGCTAAATATTTTGGCAATGTTTCTGATTTTAAAAAGCTTTTTGAAAACGACAAAGCTTATAACAAGTATACGAGTGAAAATATAATTTTCAGGTCTTAGATGACAATAGTGCCGATGATAGAAAATTGTGGGCGTGTAGGCTTTTTCTGAAGCAGTCAACTGCAAATGTTTAAGAACACTATTCATTTTACAATTTTTAGCATGCATTCTGATTTGAGAACACTGACTAGACCCTGAAAAACAGATGTGTATAAGAGACACTTCAAATTTTTTTTCAAAAGCATAATGACCTTTGTTGAGATCTTGCCAGTCTCTGGTGGATTGCTTCTGACTGCTTCTTCACTGAGAATTTATGCTTTGTAATGTCAAACCAAAAATGTAATTGATTTTGAAAACTAACGTGTTTCTCGACCATTCCTTCAATGTAATATTCTGCAAATGGTTCAACTGCATATATTTTTTCAATTGTTATCAAATATTTTCTTTGTATGTTAGATTCTCGTGATGTTAGTTGCAAATGAATTCGCATTCTTTTCATGCGACTATTTTTTCATTTGCATTGAAATTTAAACTTTCAGCTGAATTTCTTATCAATCACACTCGGCATTTTTAAAAATTAAATTTCATGCAATTTTTTGGACAATTTTGTTCAAACTCCAATAATAGACCTATTGGTTTATTACAATTGCAAACCATTTCTAACCAATCAACTACCAAGTTTAAGAAGAAAATAATGCCCAATTCAAATTTATGAATACGTAGATTTAGTAGGTTAGACTTTATTAAAAAAATTACCATTAATCTTTAGTGATTTCAATCTAGCACTTTCTGATTATGTTAATATATTAATAAGCTAGTCTGTAATGTGCCAAATATTTCTGCAATGCACTTATTGCACTTGGGAGATCTGTAGTCTACATGTATTGCACTTTGAACTCCGCGGTTCACTAATTTCAATTCGTCAAATATATTAGAAAACCACTTGGAGAGCGTAAACCTTCGCCAAGTAGATTTCTTTCCCCGACATACTGTAATAGCATTAAGTTTGTGTTGATAGCAGACTCACACATTCAAATGTTGTTAATTGTTTGGATAGAAAATTTAGCGTGCTCTTATACGAGGGTTTTTCAAAAGCAAACTAGCTGTTAACTATTTGCTGTTTAAGATTACAGATCTTCGTCATCTGCACTTTTATATAATTAATTCTATTCTATTCCATGTATACTTTAAAATGGACGTTTGGGTAATGTAATTATTTATTTTTTATTCTGCTGAGATATTTAAAGTTGTAGAAAGTGTTATAAAATGGAAGTAAATTATTGTACTGTCGATTTTATGGACTCTTCTGCCACTAATCTGTTAACACATAAAGTGTAAATAATATGTTTGTGAATTTCATGGATGGTTTTGCGTGCGTTGCGATAAATTAGATTTTTTGTGTAATAGAGACAATCCTACATTTTAGAGACAGGTGATGAATTAACCCAACGCTTGGTTATATCTACATAGGATAAGACTGTGTCTCTATATTTGCTTGCACACATTGAGATGTTAAATTTTTACAGAAATAATTTTTGTTTTTTTAAATTTTTGTTAACTATAAATTATAAATAAAGACTGTTTATGTGGAAAATAAATTATTGGTACAGTAAATGAAGAATAAAAACTTTAAAAAAATTGTGTGACTTATTTTAAAATGTGTTCCAACTGATAGCAGTTAATTGGTCGCATAGAAAGTGACACTGTTGAAAATATTTGAGATCTGCATTGCATTTCAGAAGTTGAGCTATGGCTTAAATAACAATTCCAAACACTAAGTTCCCCATTTTGTCTTTCTTTGCCCTTGCATTTTTTACTCCATCTATTAACAATTTTGTAATTTGTTGAGCTGGAAGTCTTAATTTTCGACACTAGTAACTTTCTATGACGAAATATTTGGAGCTGCATCTAAGCTATCAAGTATTATCTTGGCATGTAACGACTGTAATGGAACCTTCTGCAATTTTGTAATTTAAACTTTCTTTGTCTTCTGCAATACACAATTACATTTATAATTGCATCACATAAGAAGTGTTATCAAGTAAATATCCGCATTCAGGTTAAATCTCCAAATGGAAGGTTTAGTTTTGGTTAAAATTAAATGAATTACACATTAAACGGTGTTAGAGCTGAAAAAAATTGTGGATGAATCGATCAGTCCAGAATGGTTGCAAAGTATTTTTACAATTTGAAATATTTATTACAAATGCAGCTCATGATTTTTCTAAACCAGATTAGTTTCATTTTAGTAAATATTTAAGTTTTTTTTAACTCTATGTGTGCGCCATTAGTTGCACGAAGGCAGGGGCGGTACTAGAAAAATTCGAAGGAAGCAGTCCATATTTTTTTCCTAAAACTCTTACAAACAATTATTTATTTGGAAGTTATACAAAATTTAATCATATTTTGCAAAGAGTACAATGATTTATGAGGTTCTTCATAAAACTCTAAGGTCTATATATAGACATGAATTCTAGTTTTATTAAGTCGTGTGGGAGTAGACCATTTTTGAAAAAAGGGTTTCTATTTCATGAACAACACTAAAAAATTATTTTTGTCCTTAATTTCATATAATGCTTAGAGCATTTTTGAAAAGGGGGGTGAGCGTCCCCTTAAGACTGCACCTGCACAAAGGGCATCAAGCCTGTACTCTATTTGTTGTAGCATATGTCTATCGACTGTGGTAATAGCATTACGAATCGTTAACTTCAAGTTAGCCTTTTCCTCTCTTTATCCAATGCGGTCTCTGCCCCCTAAATTTCTTGTGCCGTGCAAGGACGGGATGATGGATCTTTCTTTCAATTAACCGCGATGCACATTGCGATTTTTCTTAAGGTGTAACCATTTTAAAGGGATTCATTGAATGAGCTCTCCTTATTCATCACAGTATTTGAAACTACTGTTTTATATGAAAAACTTTCTTCAACGCCTACTAAAATAAAACAAATTTGATTAATGTATCTTATCAACTATTTTTGTAGTTAAATTTTCAAATTGTAAGAAGACTTTCTGAACGGCTTTACATTCCAATTAACGCCCAGAAGTAATCTTTGCGTCTTGGAAATATTTTCAATTATAAGCCAGTAAGAGATATTATCTATAATTGTGATGATAAACTTTTCAATCAAACCATATGAACTGGTAGTCCGGCTCTTAAAGAATCAATTTCAATGTGATGCATATTTACATAGAGAATTAGTTAAAAGTTTATTACCAATCAAAAACCATTTTCAGGATTGTTCCTAATTTACTTTATCACAGTATATTTATATAGTTCTGTGCAACAAAAAATTGAGACTCGAGCAATATTCATGGCTACCGGTTGTGATTATAATTTTTCTCTCATTCGTTCACACAGAGTTGGTGATGGTAAGATTATAGTTTCTGAAAATGTTATCAACTGACTAAATAATACTAAAGTTAGTTGTATGCTACTGAATACATGGTCAATCAATCAAGGAATTGCACATAAATGAATGCATTATTGAAAACCATTTTAAAATTTGCTTCCTTGTAGAAACTTCGCTAAGTGTAACTGATACACACGTATCCCATCTCCTATGTTCCAGTGGATATTCGTAGTTCAATAACCCCAGATTAGGAAAGAAGTGTTAGAGCAACCATTATGTTTCGGAATGATGTTGACTTAAGGCTTGCTTGATTTAATGTTCTCCATCAATCGTTTGAAGACATGGAATGCGACATGTTCGTAGATTCCAAGTGCTTCATTAGAATTATATTAGTCTCCCGGTTTGAGTGCTGATACATTCTTAGTTGAAATATCTGCTCAATTCTGTCATTGGGTGCTTTTGATATTCATTTTGGTTCTTCTAAATAACCATGCGAGAAAAGTAATATTCCATGACTTGTGTTATCTCTGAACCAATACATGTAGAAGAAATTATTCTAGATCAAATGATTGTCAACAACTGCGAAATTTTCTGCAATGTTGCATTTGAAGATTCCTACGAAGTCATTCGAGACCATTTTGCAATTTCGTTTGACTTAAATTGTTCAATTACTGCTAGTCATAACCCTCTATCTGAACATGATGGCTGTAATCCATCTTAAGCTATTAAAATTTCATGGTTTCATTATGACCAAAATACTTCCGAGTATTTCAAATGTAGTAAATACATCGTTATCCACTGGAATCTTTCTTCGAAACGTTAAGTTAAGCATTGTAACACTGATATTGAAATATGGGAAAGATGAAACATCTGATTCGAGTGGATATCGTCAAATACCTAATATTCAGTGGCAGTACAAAATAATTGAACAGGCTGCTTGTATTCAGTTAATTAACTATTTTGAGACGAATGGGATTCTGCCCTCTAACCAATCAGGATAAAAAGGCAGCCATTTTGTGGAAGCAATTCTCTATGAATAAAGGATGATCTTCTGGTGTATAAATCTCGGAATTGTGCTGTGCTTTTGTTACTTTTTGATCAAAGTGCAGCCTTTTATTTGGTACGTCAACGTCTTTTGTTGGATGTATTTCACAAATGTGTCATCAGAGCAGAAGCAATGAAATGGTTTCAGTCATGTATTAGTGAATGAAGAAACTATGTCAAATCTAGTTTAACCAGATCGAACGTTTTCAGTTCACTACAAGGTGTGCCTCGAGGTTCCATCCATGGCTCAATCTTATTTATCATATACAACGCCATTTTCTCTCAAGCATAGAAGTCCAACATCAGATCCATGTGGATGATATACAATTTACATTCCATCCAGTTTTTCTGAGACATCCAAGATACGAAATGAAGCATTAGATAATATAACGTCCCTGAAAAATATATTAGCATCTGCCTCTCAGGTGCTAAATTCAGACAAAATTGAATTCATCTTGTTTAATGCTAACTCGTCTTTCACCACAAGTTCACCAATTAGAAATTTAGAGCTTCAAATGGAAAGCGATCTACATATCTATAAATTGTCATGGTAGCAATTTGATCAAAGCGTGCAATCTGGAATCATCAGAAATCTCTACAGAAAATGATGTGTGCGGAGCTAGTAAGATCATTACTCTCTCACGAATTGATTACATGAATGGATGTCTTATGGGAATAAATAGTTCACTTGTTGCTAAATTGCAAATTGTTTAGAATAATGCAGCCAAATTCGTCATTGGTCTTTGAAAGCATGATCATATTAGTCCAGCAATTTACTAACTACACTAGCTTAAGATACCCCAAAGGATTATCTATAAAGTTTGCCTTGTTGCTTGGAAAACCTTAATAACATGATTCCGGAGTATATATCGGAACTTTTTAAGTTAGATGATGATTAAAAAAGAACCGTAAATGGTAAAGCCTTAATCATTCCAAAATCTCTTAGCCATGCTCATGAACTAAGTTTTTCCTTCCGAGGTGCCAAGCTGTTTAATGATCTTCCTGCTGGAATTAGAGATGAGGTTAACTTGCCTCAATTTAAAAAGAGACTAATGCAGCACTTGTTTGCTGAACAACTTTTAGACTTAAATGTATAATTAACTTTTCTTAGCGCAGCACTGGAATTATTTATACGTTTTGTGCGCATGTATGAAAATGACATTATTAATATTTGTTTTTTCAGAGTTAAAAAAAGATAGACTGGACACGAAAGTATGTCAAGAAAGAAGTAAGAGTATTGGCTTTCTGAGTTTGAAATTTTTATTGGATTTGTTTTCCGCTATTTTTTTTATTACAGGTGATAATCTACTACTAATTGAAGTGATCATATTTAAGCTCATTTGACTTGGGTTTCACTGAACTTTGTTGAAATCCATCAATTTTTTGGAATAATTTTTTCAACGCCATCTTTGAGGATGTTCCACACACAACAACTGTACAACATTATCAGTCATCAATTCCTTGGGATTTTTTAGTATTTAAAGAGTTTCATTTTGTTGTAACACCCAACAGTAGGTATAAAAAGTTTTGGCTTAGTGTATAAATTCTGAAATTATCTCACAATATTTTGAAACACTTACATGTATTGTTAGGTAAAATTTTTATGGAAGTTGCTCCCTAGACTATGATACTTTTTGAATTTTGGTGATGGCATTTTTGTCTCTTTCCATGCTTAGAGTGCCATCGCTTCAGAACTTTTCTATGCATTTGGAAGACGCATTCTTCAGTGCTACAAATATTAGATTTTTGCAGTCTGCTTCGACAATGAGCTTCAGTTTTCTCGACTGTATTTTTGGTCTATCTTATTCAAAGAGCTTCGCGTGAATTATGGCTATTTTGTTGTTGATGCAATCTATGTCCATTTCTTTTTGTAATCGTGTTGCAATCTTAGATGTTGAAATAGCAGGATTTCGTAGAGCTATTGAAGTCACCTTTTATACTATTTTGTTGCATATTTCTCTAAGTCAACTACTTCCTATTACAGAAGTACTAGAAATTCTGATATTAAATTAAGTATCAGAAGTAAGGACGAATATAATGTCATACCAATGGAAGTTTTTCGCCGAAGCAATATAGCTATTGGCTCACCAATCGATAAACTGAAAACAAAATATGCTACGTTTGGTGAAGAAAATGTGCCTCTTATTGGAAAATATTTGTTCAGTAATGCTTGGGCCAGTTGGTAAATAGATGACAGCAGAGGCGTACGCAGGATTTTCTGACGGGGAGGACATAAATTTTTGAAAATATTGAGAAAATAGACCCTAAAAAATGCATTTCACGATCCTAGATTTTAAATTTTTCAATTTTTTACGAACAATTTTTTGATTTATCCAGTCAAAATCAAATTTGAAAACCTGACGGGGGGACACTCCACCATGCCCCCCCTGCGTACGCCACTGGATGACAGTTAATTCGTAATTGTGATTTGGGGATAACCAAGGCCTTCTAAAAATACGGCCTGGCGATTTGCAGTAAAGAGAATAATATTTGAGGCTGACATTCTCCCGCAAGAGAGAGTATTAAATGTTAGCACCCTAAAAATATATTATTCACTTGCTTGACAGTTATGCACTAATTGCATGTATTGAATGCACTACAACTACAATGGGTGGGAAATGCTGTGCAATTAACTGTAACTCTGGATACGATAGTATTGAAGAAAAAAAGACGCAGTTTTCACTGCCTAAGAATAAGGAACTTCTTGAAAAATGGAAGAAGCAAATTAATCACAAAAACTTCATTATTACAGCTCATACATCGTTGTGTGAAGATCACTTTGAACACTCATGTTTTTATCGTACTCCTACAGGTCGATTAAAATCGAAAAAGGGAAGTCTACAACAATTTTCAATGTCCCCCATTGTACAAAGGTAATGAAACTCATTTCATTGTTAATAAATAAATGTAAAATAATAAATTTTAAAAATTTTAATATAAATCAGCAAGCGCTTAGCAATGCATTCGGTCGAGTATTTTATTTTGCAAAAACACTGTTACGTATGGACATTATTAACTTTTATCAGTAAACTATTTAATATATTTTTTTGACTGAACTGTTTTTTGTGCTGATTTCGAAGCTAACATTTTTGAGAATATTAGTTTTGAGAAGATTTTAATATAACTTAACTCTTTATATTACTTTGGCAAAATAATTCGAATTTAAATTAGTAAATTACTCATAAAAGCTAGATTATACTGTATTATTATATTGAACATATTTTTTCATGCGTTTCATTTTATCATTGATTTCGAGTATTAAATATCTTGTATTCACTTAAAATAAATATTATTTTTAATGTATAACAATTTAGAGTAAGGTTACTCCCTCAAGACGTGAAAGATCAATACTTCCCGATGAATTGCCAATATTTGCGGCTGCAGATAAATTACGTGATTTAAATGATATTGTCGAATCAGATTATCCTGCAAATTGGAAATGCGATTCTTCTAATGGTTGTAGACGAATATATCATTTATTAGATGATATTCCCACTGTGAAGAGAGGTATTGTTGATTTCCCAAACTTTAAAGTTACATTATATATTCATGGCAATACAGTTCCATTGCCACAATGGTTGCGCAGTTGTAGTTTGTGTAAGGTAAGCATTTTTAGAAGCCTTAGTGGAAAGTGACAATTATGAGTTTGTACTTACCGCACGTTTTCACCAAGATAACCTCGAACAAAGATTTGGGCAGTACAGACAGATGTCAGGTGGGAGATTCTTAGTGGGACTATACGAAGTAGAACGATCTGAGAGAATAATAAAACTTAAATCTTTCCTTCAAACCCACGATAGTGATGATATCCCAATGATTTTCACTTCTGATAGTGGAATACTTCCGGACTTTTAATATTTGATATATCGGATTTAATGGAACTTTCTTCTTTTGAACATCAAGTTGTTAGCTATATTAGCGGCTACATTGTTGCAAAAAAGATAATCGAAAAGTCACCAGAGTGTAATGATTGCAAAGATTTTGCTACTTTTAATGAAAGTAATTTAGCCAGCGAATATCAACAATATTTTGATTCAATGTATAGAGCTGGACTTACATATCCCTCTAAGGATATATTTGATATTATTCAATTCATTTTTCAACTTCTAGTAACAAATCAAAATGAATTAGTGCACAATTTTAACAATGATTTGTCAAATTCCATCAAGTTCTTGCTACCTTTCTATTAAATCATTTGATTTTCACACTGAAAGATGTCCTCTATCCAACCATCAAGATTATTTACATTTCACTATTGCACGTAGTTGTGTAAACATCTTTTTTAACAATCTTCAGAAGAAGTTAAAAGACGATTTAAATTGGTCTAAGGTGAATTTATTTAAAAAATCTACTTCATTAAAGAAATAACTCATGGTTGTTTTCATAAACTTTTGTATTGATTTAAATTACACTTGTATTTTTACTGTTTTACATTAATTCAAACATTTTGTCTTCATTTTTGTCTATATGTTTTAATTACTAACAATTATTCATCCACATTTTTTACAATTGTTACTGCAAATCGCCAGGCCGTGTTTCTAGAAGGCCTTGCTTGGGATAACCCATGTATAAAAGCTGATATTTTACATGTCAATCTTGTCAATTGTCATAATTAAATGCTTGATTTGTCATCAAGAGGTCCATTTTGGAAAATGCCGGAAGTTAAAGGAAGCCACAAGCTTACAAAAAGCCCTTTTTTAGCTTATGGAAAATTACAGAGCAGTTATTTATGGATTTGAATGCGTTTAATATCACATTAAGTTTAGACATAACGGGAATCACAAATATCATTTGGAGATGCGCCACATGGATTGTGTCGATATGCTGATGAACCGCATGGCTGAGCATAATAGCATTTCAATTGTAGAAAGAAAGATTGCGATTCTTGACCAAATCTGAATGCTGTGCTACAATACGCTTTAGGCAGGGACGTACTAGAGTGGGGGCTCAGGGGGTCAATCCACCTAGTTAAATTCATTTGACGACCCAGCCCCCTTTTTAAGCTATGTTACGGTATAGGGTGTTGTTTTTTCGTTGTTGAGAAATTAAATCTGGTCAAAATATAATATCAAAATAGAGTGCTCAAATTGAGATCCCCTCTTGTTAAATATTTAGGAGTACGGCCTGCCTCTAGGTAAATTTGAGCGTACATAAGAATTAAATAACAATTGAAGGATTGAAGGAAATCAAAATTTCACTGTCCTGGATTATTTAAAATTTCTGCAACATTTGTTGAGGATTGTGAAGTTTTTTCCTGTTTTGTACTAAATTTAGCTAATTGTACTTTACCATTATAAACACTGTTTAGAAAAGAAGTTCCGTTTCCCTAGCTTGAGGATCAACAAATTGATCAGCTTTCACTCGAACACCCCACAACCCAAGTGGTTGGATTGATAGTCCTTTTTAGCTTTCTTTAAGGGACTCAATAATTATTTGTATTGTCCACTAAATTCAATTATCATTAAAAAACCAAACTTCTATATCATAGCAACAATAGATTCTATGAGTGATAACATTAGAAAGCAGTGCGAAAGATTCAAATGAATTTTTGAAGTATGGTTTTACCAAAATAAAAAAAAATTGGCGCTGTTCAAGGCAATCTAAATAAGTCTGGCTTGGCCTTGTTGCATTGTACGATGCTATACATTAAATTAATATGCTACAGAGACTAGTTGTTCTTTAAGTTCTTGAAAGACTAATCTCAGTTAGGCCTGGAAACGGGTCAAACATATTACCCCCAGATTATATTTTTAACCACAACCATGTTATGACGCTTTTGGTGTAGGTTAATTTATAGGTAATAGCATTTCGAAAACATCTGATCCAACTCATCTATAAAAATGTGAAAACCATTTGTCTGGATTTTTACTATATGCCATGCATTATATTTAATAGAAATCCATGCCACTTGTTGCATTCAAGTTTGAAGTACGTAGTGGAAATGTCATCCATGAAAAAGGCAATTGATTATCTTAATCGCTTATTTTGCTCCAGTGCAAAAAAAATACTCTGGGTTTCTTAGTAATCTCTTTTGGGATCGAAATGGAAAGACTGATTAGGACATTTTTATTCTATGAAATACTCAAGATACCACAGAAAGCTATCCGAGCTGTGGCGATTTCTGTTGAAACTTCTAATCAGAATGTCATAATGGCTATCTCTTAGGCATTAGTAGGACCAGAATTTTATTGGTCCCATGCTAGTCCCATAAAATTGTCCGGTCGCATAGTCACATGTGGTCTCATGGCATAACTTCTATTTTGACCAATATTGGAAAAGGTATTAATAATTTTCTTAAATCCGTAGTTTGAGTACCATGTTGCTCTCAGCGCCACTAAAATATTTGGTCCCGTGGGACCTACTACCTCATCTTTTAATCTATTTTCAGTGCTGTTGAATGCCAGCTTAAGTCTATAAAAAGTAATGGGCAATGATGTTATCTTAGAAAAGAGAAGGTAAAAACCAGTTTTGTTGATCGGTGTTGTGTTTTCAAGTATATTTTTCATCTATTAAATGGTCCCTCTCTTATTGCAATTATATATTCGTATGTCAAAATTTATTGAGAGACAGTATCATCGAATCATGAAGAAATTAAGCTGTTACTGCGAATTCCCGTCATAAAATGACTGGTTGTCGAGTACTCATAGCAATATTAAAATTCCTTAAAATCTATACTCATTCTTGACGCAGAAACTGTAGATCTTGCAAAGACATTCAATAAAGTTTAACACAAAAAGTTGTTGGGGAAATTTAGGCAACACAACATTCCAAAAGACGTAATGAAGCTATTATTTTCAATTTATATTAGGTTGCTTATGTATAAATGCGGTGTGCCTCAATGTTGAATTCGTGTGCCTTTGTTTTTATTGCAATCATAAATGATTTTTGTAAGTTCAGTCCTGCGTCATGACCTTAGAGTCGGATGTCGCACTGGTGGAATCTTCAACAAGTCGAAAACAGTGTGGAAATTCAAATACAGTACATATTTCATAGTCACCAAAACATGCAAATAGATTTATTTTACAGATTTTCGGACTTATTAATGAATGCATTTCATTTATTGTAGAAGAGATGCGTTAGAGTGTTCCTTATTTGTAACATTAAATCAAGTAGATCAGCACATCGCATATTTGTGAATACTTTCTGTAAATGAGTGGCATCGTAACTACATGGAAAATGAAGAATTCATTGTAGTAGAGACTTTCAGTAAATGGAGAAATACTTATCTCTTAGCATAGACTAAGACCTATCTTGTATATGTTTCATAATTTCAACATGGGTAAATATGAAAACGGATAATCATGCTTTGGCGTGTCGAACTGGTTTGTTATCGATTCGATCATTTGAATATTCTCACTGATGCACCACCTTGTGTGTAACTATGTATAGTAGTTCTAAATATTTAATCGAAAAATCATATTGAATAGGAGGCCTTAAGAACGTTATTTCTAATCGTGAGGTTTGTTTGAAGTTGAAGCTTCGTTTCTGCATTCCAAAGGTAGTTGAGTTGTAAACGAACCTCAAACTTTTGAAACGCGTTAGTGTGAATACTAAGAAAATGCTTCCATCGGGAATTTAAAAGTTTCCTTTCGCTTTTTCGTGTCTCAACATTACTACATGTTTATAGCAATTATTCTCTTGGTTTAGTATTTCTTGTTTCGTACACTCAAATGCAAAATCTTCAATCCTTCATGAAAAAGCTAAGATTTGCCGGTAGCAGTGCAAGTTCGTACAACCCACAAGCAATTTCAATAATCCACCACCTCACGAGTGTTTCCTTGGCCTGCTCGTCAAACTTCTTCTGGTCATTCTACTTACAGCTAATTAATGAACCCTTGAGACATTCTTTTAGTTGAAGCCTGTTCTAATCACCTACATATTCTCCATTTCCTCTATCGCTAAATAATTTTGGTAAAAGAACTGGCTCTATCTCTCAATGTTAAAAATCACCCATGTTCAGAAATAAGGAATAATCTATGCTAATCATTTTCCTATCTTTCGTTGGTCATGTCGTTTGCAAGTTTATCGTCTTGAGAACTCAATTTAATTCGATCTAATGATGTCCACCAAAATAATAAGAAATCCCTGATTTAACAATATTGTTGCTAAACGCAAGCATTTCTGAGGATCATTTGTGTAACACATTTTTTAGTTTTTTACTTTTCAATACATTTAAGTGTATGTGACAAAATTTATCATAACCAACTAACAATTGTTAAATTCTTTAGAACTTGGCACCAAACTGGGCAACAATTTCATGCTAAAATACTAACATAAACCCGGATTAAAACACACAATTATTGAAATTGTATTAAAAATATTCCCATTACTTTTTTAGCATCAAAATGATGATTTTTATTTTTTAGAAAATAATGAAGGTTTAAAAATTTGGATTTTATGTTGATGGAAATTAAGTGTAGCAATGTATTTATCAAATTTTCCGAGCACTCTGTTAAGCAGCAGGCTTACTGTCCATCAGTTCAATGAGGTAAATTTCTTATCAAATGATACAACTTTAAGTTCATAAATATTGAGAAATAATACAAAAACCACTAAGTTTGAGAGTGCAGTTTCTACCATGAGTAAACTGATTATGACAATAGGTTTGTGTAAACCAAATTGCTTAGCAAATGTTTGTCTACAAAATTTGTAGATTTTACAAAAAAATTCTTTTGATTTGTTTGTAATTACTAAGTAGATTTCCAGTTGCACAACTTAACAAGAATGCCACTTATAAGTAGGGCAACCATGAAGTGACCTCTAAACCTGCCCACAAAGTTGTTTTTATCATTTCAAGAACTGAATTTTTACTTACTATATTTAAAAAAACTTTTAGACATTTTATTGCATGCCAAGCATAGTCGATCAGGATTAGTGAATTCAAGTCAGGTTTGAAGCGTCGTAAATCATGTCCAGGTCAAAATAGGATGGGCATCAGGTTTGTCAGCATCCATGTTCTCGCTTTCCTGCTTTCCTTCATTACATATATTTACATATATGTAGATAATTACTGTATTCTATCTCCGCAACGTCAATGTCAAACGCTTTGTTGATTTATGATTGGAATTCAACTAATTATAGGATCAATATGTTTACCCAATGACAAGTTTATGTCCACTTGCCTTTAAATTATACTAGTATTATTGTTGTATTTATCGTTATAGTAATATAATAATTCCAGAAGATGGGGTGTAACTCTTTTAAGTCATCCCTTGCACGATGGACATCAGAATTAAGTAGATTTAGATCACGTAAGGTTTGATACCGAAGTAGATCAGGCCAGATCTGAAATGCAGGTAAACCCATCTCTATTAAATCTAATTTTACCCCTGTTAATTTCCAGTCTCCAAATAAACAGTAACTTTATTGACTTTGAGTTGCCCTTCTTATAAGCTTAACCTACTTCAGATTTCAATAGAATCTGCTGACTCAATGCACAAAATAAGGATTTAATTTTTAAATTCATTGTGAATTAAATAGAAGGGGTGTAGCTGGGAAGTCCTATTTAGACAGAGGTGGTCTTTCCCTCATTTTTATTGTAGCTTGGAGAAGGGCATATAGAATCAATTGTAATGGGCTTGTATGCTGGCAGTGACGTCGCACTGTAGGCAGCCTGAGCGGACTGCCCCTTCCCCAATTGTCTAGAACTGTTAAATGATTTCTGTAGCGTTTACATGTAAATAGCACAATTCAGTGTAGAACTTTTACAGCATGATTCAAAGCTCCATATAAAGTTTATCTAAATGATATTTATGTGCTCTAATAAATCGTTTTACTTGCATGCACCAATGCTGTTGTGAGAATTAAAATGATATATTCTTAAACTTAAACTGCTTAGGAACTTCTTAAATATTTTATGGTTTCCTTAGAAAATATTTAACGCCATGACATCTGAGTTTGCGCACGACGCACCAGGCCGGGATTTGGATAGCCCAATGATAGAAAAATAAATATTTGAGGCTAGCCTTTTCTCTCAATGGGTACCAGACTTACTGATTACCTGAATTTTAGGAATGGGGAGAATTTAAATTTTTCAAAAAAATTGCAGTTTTCCATGAAAAATGAATTATTTCAACTACGTCAGCCATGGAAATACACGAATAGTTGTGCCCATATCTCAGGATTTCCACATTTCATAATAGCCTTGAAGAAACTTGCCTGCAAATTTGGGAAAACAGTTTGTCGTTTAAAAAGTACATAAGCAGTTTAAGATTAAACATTTAATTTAAATACAGTTGGGGCTCCAAATTTCTTTGGGTTCTGGACGACTCTATTTCCTTGACAAATGTATTGATCCAAATAAAGAACTTCACACAAATTAAATGGATGAAAATTCACAAGGGTGTTGTTAGAGCAGCCTCCGTTCCCCTTTTCCCAGTAGATACTTACTTGTTAAATACTAAATCGTCTCTAATTTCATATTCAATTTTAAAAGGAACACCGTGGTTGAATTGATTTTACTTGTTTTAACTAAAATTACTAACAAACTTTAACTTACTAATGATGTCTGCAAATGACATTCTGTTCTGCCTGCTTACTAACCTGCTTTTTAGAAAGAAAGCCGTAACATCTTTAACGCAAAGTATCTTCCTGACACGAACGAAACTGCTATCTGAATGCATGGGGATAACTACTAATCACACCTATTGTATCTTTTGTTAATGTGTAATTAGTTTTCTGCAAGTCCAGTTGTATATTTTATTATTATTATCATTTGCTTGTTGTTTTCTTTTGCATTTAACAATAGATTTTTCTAACAATTATGTCACATCTATGATCATGTTTGCAACGGTCAGACGTGTTTTACTGTGCATGTGGTTTGTTCTGTGTTCGATATGAAGCATGACGATGAGCAGACAACAGTACTAATGTTTTGTAAAAACCTTTTAAGCGTTAAATAGTTCGCGTCATTATTTCCGGATGTACTTTATGAACGGAGAAAAGAATCAATTGTTCTAATATTTACCACTTATGTTTGAAATGTCAGCTAAATTTTGCTAAATAACAAATGCGCATATATTCTCAATTCATAGAATCGTCTACAGTTCTACCATAACTAATATCCCACATAAAAACTATTAAAGCCTGTTCTTTATTTGCCCTAAATAACATTTTTCTTACAATTTGTGAAGGTTTTTATAAAAATTTTTTTAATGCTCTATTCGCTAAATAATGAAGATATCCAAAATCTGACTTCGGATTTTGTGCTCGGCTTGCCAAAGCGGAGCTTGGGTGGTCTTTATAGAAAACAAAATAGTTGAGTTTATTTATTGCTACCATGGGCTTTAGACTGCTCTTTACCCGGACACTAGCTATGGGAAGAAATTGAATGTCTTTGCAAAAATCGCATTTCCAATGAAAATAAATAAATATTTTCATATACTTCAAACTCAGGAAAATTTTATCAGAAATTTTCACAATAATTAGGAAGCCAGCTTACCCAAAGTTGAGCCTAAGTTTTCGGATTCTAAAATATGCTGGTAGGTTTGGAGAGAATTGTTTGAAAATGTTGACGAAACGGTTTGTGCCTTTAAAGATACAATGGACAGTTTAGGGCTAAGCTATGTTTTAGTTGTGTAAGAATACTCTATGTGCAAGTAAACTATTATATATTAATAACCATACATTGTTGAAGTCCAATTAAAAATTTGTTTCGAAGCAAGCTAAATCAAGCCAAAATAATGTGTACCTTGTTAAATCCTTAGTAGTCCATTCCAATCAGGTTCGATTCAAAAAATATTTACGCAGTTAATTCCGGATTAAATGCTTTTCGGGTCTGATTTTAATTTTGTTCAGCATACTTTAGTATTCTTTCGCTTTAGTTGCAATTGCGTGTCGTTCAAAGGAGTTCTCTTCTATTTAGTTAACCCAAGGATTATGAAAATCAGACAAGGTCTTTTCAAGACATGGATACAATCGGTTTCTAATCTTCTTACTTTGCTTCAATGTACCACACAGCTTAGGTACTCTGCCCAGCCCACAGTTTTAAGCCAGCCTGGTCCACATCTTTAACTCACATAAAATTACCGTTATCTACTACTTCATAAAATGGATTGCATTGAAGATTCTGAAATTGTCTTCTAAATTTTCACTTTTTGAAAATGTGTACAGAAAGCCCATTTACCTATATCTTCAAACTTCTAGTTATAAAAATTATCAATCTTTTACTATTGAGGAATTTTTATTATCCTCCAATTTAATTCGATTTCAACTATTTCAGCATAAATGGAAAGGATTTAAATTTGATAAGCATGAATATTGCACTAACAAGGAATGCATACATTTGTAAGTCTGTAGTTATTTACGGCAATATTTTCAGTGTTAGTAATTCTCTTATTGAAACCGCACTCTTAATATGCAACTTTCTTCTTATTTTTAATTGTAAAGCTTACGTATTCCAAGGTACCTTATTTAAGATCTCAAACAGAAATGTTTCACATTTCACAATACAAAATTGAAAACTGACGATTCTATCCCGACCCCCTTCAGCTCTGGCAACAAGTCTGGAATCGGGCCAATAACACACATGGTGATTCATAAGTGGAAAATCCTCTTTTTGGTCGAGTCATATGGCTGGTTTCTTCGTGTAAAAAGCTGTTAAATTTCTTGAAGCTAATCTTTACATTTTCCCTGATATTGAGAGCAAGCATACAAAAATTCATGATTTAGATATTTATTATATCTTAACTGGAACACTTTGTAAGTTGTGGTTTTAAACATTTTAATCATTTATCTTATAAAAACCAAAATTTTACTATTTTCTTCATTCTTGGTGAATTTTAATTTTTAGTCTCAGAAAAATATTTACAGGATCTTTCTGTTTATTTCATTTAACAATTCTTTTGTTTTTACAAATAAAATGATTAACACTATAAAGAATGAAGAAATATGTGTACAAATTCACTTTATGATTATTTTGGTTTCAAGAGTTTATTGTCTTTGAGCATTTAAGTTTTTTCGATCTTCCATTAGTTGTGTAATATTTTATTGACTTTGTTCTAGAATCTGACAAATAATTTGATCATTTTTTCTTAGTTTGTTGTTGACATTAATGAAGATCTTTTCCTAAAATAGTTAGAGACAATTTAATTTTAACAAGTATTCTAATAGCTCTATAAAGTATTTTCCCTTTATTCATTTTTTATCTGTTTTACAGATTGTATTTATTGCCTAATTAAAACCCTTTCATGTTTTTAGAATATTTTGAATCTCACATTAATGCAATAGTTCAAAAATTAGCCATTGGTATAAGAAACATGTCAATGATAGTAATGCAACTACCAGCTTGTGTAATAATTCAATTTTTTCAAACATTTATAATGAATCATCTAAATTATGCAAATATTTTATGTCCTGATATAAAAGACGCTGTTTTTAAGAACCTTAATGTCCAATTTAGATGGGCACTAAATGTTTCAAAGAAAATTTCTTCCAGAACTAAGGTCTACATTTCCAAATCAATCTTTATTCCAAGCTAGCTTGCCATTTTGAAATTATGTTGACATTTTTTGAACTCATTAATAACTTACCATCTTACAATACAATTTCAATGACTGGTTTATTCATAAAAGAAACTCCCGATCAAAACATTTTACCTATTTTAAGTACAGAAAAAAAATCCTGAAAGAATCATTCATTAATATCCGAACATGGAATTCATTACCTAAAGAGATAAAGAACATCGAGAAACTAAGAGCTTTAAAGAAGCAAATTAAAATTTACCAAGTAAATTCCCCCCTAGCCTGTTAGATTAATTGTATAATATTTTTTTGTTTTTGTATGTATGTGAATGAATGTTTGTATATTTTTTGACACTATTCAGATAAACAAATCAGTTATTAATTGTATATATTTATCTGAATAAAAAATATCCTATCCTATCTAGTAACATTTGTAAAAAATAACATGAAAAGTGTAATAGTATAAAAGATCTTAATAATATAGAAATCCATTTAATTGATATGACATTTTGAATCTTTCTTAGTTAATAATTTAAAACGTGGACTATTTTCTTTGTGATTGCAAAGAATTGATCTGTAAATGTTCATTTATTATCAAATTCAACATCAAGGTCTTTAATTTTATTAGTTGCAAAAATGATTTATTTCTAATCTCATATTAAGTCTAGGGGCTACACATTTTTCACTTTTATTCTGTAAATCCCTAAATGCAGTTTTCTTAATATGTAAATTCATCACATTCTGTTGAATTAATTTATTAATTTTCACTGAACTTTCTCGTACAAACTTTTTCGCTATTGTATAAAATAGCATGATTTGCAATTTGAATAGATTTAACATCAATGAAGTTATGAATATCATTTACATATAGATTGAATAGCACGTGGCCTAGAACTGATCCCTGTGGCACTCCCTTATAAAGGGTAGCGCACATAAGCTGCCGGATTTTAAACTTTGATTACTCCTTGAATATTGATCCGATTATCATGAAATTTCGACTAATACTAGTTTGGAGAATAAGATTTATGATGATTATACTTGTCGTACTGATAATTGTCAGAAGATTCTGATTCTATTGACCGAATGACATGTACTCATTTTGTTATCATCGAAAATCTACATCAAGTTAATTAACTTAACGTGAATCGTATTCTGTGTTATGCCATCAATTTATTAATTACGTGTCTACAAACATATTCATGCAGGATGGTGCACCTCCACAATTAGGACTTCCTGTGCGTGAGTGGTTGAACAAGAAGAGGCCTAACAGATTGACGGGACGTGGATCTCCTAAAATGCTCTGGCCACCGCGTTCACTTGACCTGACGCTTTGCGATTTCTTCTTGTAGGGCTTTGTCAAGTCGAATGTTTACCATACACGGCAACATTCATGCAAGACCTGAAGGACCGCATCATACAAGCATTTCAAGAAATGACAACTGAGTTGTGTTGAGAAACTGCTCTGGCCTATCAAAAGTGATTACTACTAACACTTTTTTCCTACGTTTTTCATTTAATAAATGTTTTCTATGACATTTACCTTAATTCGTTTTGGTCATTATTGATAAACACGTGGGGGAAATAAAGGGAAAAGTTTATCATTAAATTTTATATGTTAAGATACATTGTTGGCATCTCAATTTTCGTACATGGTATTCGTTTAATAAAATCAGAATTTTCTGACAATTCTCAGTACAAGTATAATCATCAAAAATCTCATACTCCAAACTAGTATGAGTCGAAATTTCATGACGATCCGATGAAAACTTGAGGAGTAATCAAAGTTTAAAATCCGGCGGTTTACGTGTTGTCCACTTTTATACATTTTGAACGATCAAAGACATGTGATTTTAGAAATAAAATTGATGAATCATTAAAATTTCAGATTTCCTTTAGTTTCCTTATATCTTTGTCAAATGTTGTACGCCATTCATCTATAGCTACAATTATTGTTTGCTGATAAAACCAAATTAGTGTTTGCTTAAAAGTTTATTTTTTTCAATGCATGTTGTTAGCTATTGATTAATAAATTTTTTAAAAAATTTGCTTTTTGCTCAGAAACCGATGTTCTGTGACAATTCTCGGTTCTATCATTATTGCACTTTTGGAAATTGGGAACAACTTCATAAATATTTGATTGCTTATGGAAATGTGATTAGTAAATGTATTAATTAATAGATCACACAATGTTCTTGCTAATGTGTACAGAGAGTTTTTTAGGAGTAAAGGAGGATAGCAGCTTGGTTCTTTTAATAAACTTGTTTTCAACTTATCGAAATTCATGCAGTGAAAAATGTTAAAAATTGAAAGTTGTACGATAATTATATCATGATGATAATTTGTAATTTTTTTAATAGAATCTTCATTATGAAATTTACCAATATTCACAAAATATTAATTTATAATATATGCAATTTCATGGCTTCTATCAAAGATTTGTTCTCAAGTACTAACTAGACATATTCGATATGATTGCTCTTGTTTTCCTTGATGAATTTATTGATGCATAACCATTTCCTTTATACATGTTTTTCATCATTGAAAGACAATTTCAAAAAATTCAATTTTCTTTACATCTACTAAAGAAGCCTGTGCTTCTCCTGTTGCTTCTGACGATGAGATATAAATTTTGGGCCTAATATTAGATACTAATTTGAATTTTCATTTACATTTTACGGTAAGTCGTCACAAACTTTTAAATGAATCATTCCAAATTTAGCAAATTGCACATAGGCAATTTGGACTAAAATCGTCTGTTATACGTGAAATTGATGGGGATTCCAGCAACTATATATACTTCTAAAGTCTATCTGCCTTACATCATGAAATCAGATATAGAAAATAATTTTTTTCATAAAAACGTTCTTTTTCAGATAACAAGAAAATATGAAATGATGTGTTGTAGATCATTTTGAACTACTTACTCCATTAAATAAGATTTTTCTTTAAATACGATTTCGAACGTTTCTATGAATAATATGCCAATCCCAGACTGAAAAGTATGTATAATTCTTCTCATGAGATTTAATCTTTACAAGAATCTAGCCTCTTTAATAACTGGTCGCTACAAGCTTAATTCATTCATGAAAAAGTTTACTTCAGTTGAAGGAGTTTGCATTATTACTGTCATACTGAAGAAAACATTCGCCATTCTCTGTTATTCTGCAGCAGATTTAATATATCCCGTAGCTTATTAAATATATCATTGCCAAAGTCGACATTTTTCGAATTGCGAGTGTGTTATAGACTACATTATTAAAGCAAAAGACTTGACATATGTCTTCTAAAATATTAAGATTAAAAAAATATTTTCTTCATGATTCATTGTTAGCTTAAGTCAAAATTAAGGTGCTTACAGCTTTAATTATAAAAATTGTTATAATTGTTAATGTAATTGTACATTGTATTGTGCTGTATGCATGAATAAATATCTCTCTCTCTCATTTTAAAAATTTTGTAGAATTTAAAAAAATATTGAGTAGTTAGATAAAATGTATTACAAAAACTAGATAGAATAACAAAATAATTGACTAGGTAAATGAAATTCATTTTAAAAATTATTTAGAATTTACAAAAATTATTGACTAAGTAGATTTAATTCATCTTAAAATTTTGTAAAACTCCCAAAAATTTTCAACTTTGTAGATTAAATTCATTTCAGAAATCTAATAGAATTTACAAAATAATTGAGTAGTTAAATTAAATTCCTTTAAAAATTTTGTAGAATTTTCAAGAAATTGTTGACTAGATAGATTAAATTCATTCTAAATATTTAGTAGAATTTACAAAAATACTTGAATAGTTAGATAATATTCATTTCAGAAACTTTGTAGAACTTACTAAATAATTGAGTAGGTAGATTTAATTCATTTAAAAAATTCTGTAGAACTTAGAAACATTATTGATTAGTTAAACTAAATTCAATTCAGAAATTTTGAAAATTTTGTAGATGTAATTGACTTATGAAATTAAATTTTTTCAGAAGTGTGTAGAATCTACAAAAAAAATTGGACATCAAAATTAAATGCTTTTCAGAACTTTTGTTGATGTTTTAGGATTTAAAGTATATGTGTTACTGATTAAATATGGTTGTAGTGTTAGGGTGTCAAAACATTCTAATATAAAGAAATAACTACTGAAAAGCTTGCTCAATTTTAAGCGATTATGGAAGATAATCCATCTAAATTTTTTGTGTTTAAGTTACATTGGTTGTCTAGACTTCCTGCAATTGGAGTGTTAGTGTTAAAATTTTTATGGGAAAATAACAACTCTCATTTTCTGTAATTTTCCCAGAAATTGTAGAACGATTGGAATATTATAAGAAAATAATGAATTCAGTTTTTGAAAATGTCGTTTAATATTCGCAATCGTATTTGCTGTTGAATAGAAACATCGTCTAAGATTACAACAAGGTTAATAACTAGCAAATCTATTTAAATATTTTGATATATATATATATATATATATATATATATATATATACATATATATATATATATATATACAGTATATTGAGGACATGAAATTGATCAGGGAAAGACTTATCAAATTGTAAAAATTTGCTGAAGGTCCCCTGCTTAGCAATTACGTTTCTACCGCTAGTAGTAGAGAAATGGAACTGTTTCACAACTTAATTATAATTAATTATACAGAGCTTTCATTCCTTGAACTTGAATAGCTTTAAAAACAGAATCCTACACACCGTGGTTTGAGAAGTATTTAATTCATCGGATGCACGACAGTCATGGAATCGGCTCAAACTCTTTGGACCCGATCCAACCCAAACTCGCATGATATATAGAGCCGACCCCGCCCGATCCGACGTGTCTTCCTAAAATTTGACTCGATTCCACTCTATTTGCTGATTTGGGCAGTAGAAAGAACTACCGGTACTCATTTCAAAAATATTTGATGCGTAAAAGATTCAATAAAAAACTAACACTAATAAAAAAAACTATTGTGATGGATTCCTCTACAATTATTTAGAAATGAATTTTCCAATTAGGCTTAGTTTGTATTTACCTTCTGAACAACAACGTTTGCTGATATGTTATTTGGAGGAGTGTAAAAGATCAAATTTAAATGTACAATTTCAAGTTCCTGCTTAGATAAACAATTTCTTAGGAATGAAGTAATAGAAAATTTGTGACATTAAATTTTGGGACGATATAGAAAAATATGAAAAATGGAGAAAGACAATGGCTTTGCATTTGAAAGCCTTTTCTTGACTTGGATGCCTATAGCGTTAAAGATGAGTAAATTCATACTCAGAGTCGAAATTGTCTGTTTTCCAATATTAAATTTTTTTTGTTCTATTTTATCATCTGAAGTAAATGAGTTTTTGCTTTTATGTGTAATTTTTAACTCAATTGTGATTTGCAGCAATACATTCACACCTAGGGTAGGTGTTTTCAGCAACTTGTTTTATATAGCTAGGTATCATAATGATTGCTAAAATAACGTCAGAGGTAGATGGTAGCTCATTGACTACATTTTCAATGTATATACATATAATATATATATATATATATTAGAAAATTATATAAAAGCCCAGAAATCCTTCCATTTCTAATACCACAGGGCAGAAATTCTTCATGCTCTACCGATAGCTGTTCCCATAAAATAATTCAATTGCTTGCACAATTTTATTATATCAAATGGACACTAACATACACCTAATGTCTATAATTTTAAGTGTTTTTTTGTGGCCCGCAAATCCTGGTAAGTACGGGATGATATTGGGATTTCCACATCATTACAAAGAACAGAAGTTTTGTTATCAGGTGCGGTAGCAAAGTTCCTGGTCGTGTCGGTTCGGTTTCAGGTAGAAAAGTTTCGTGCCTAATTTATTGTTTGACGTATTTGGAATATAACTACAGATGAAATCAATAGAAATTTGTGTAAAATACAAAATTATATCATAAAATTTTTCAATAAATATACACAATTACGTGTTTTGTTTTTAGAACGACACAACTGTGAGTCAACGTTACAAAGAAAAGTTCTTCAAGAAGGAAGCTCCAAAAGAACCAATTTTTAAGTTCTTTAAAAAATAGGTGCATGCTTATTATAATTTCTATCCATTTTGCGCTTCATGCTTTTGTTATGTTTTACTAAGTAGGCCTACATTTATTGTTTTTGTAATTTGTTTACAAGCAGCCAATTGTATTAAATTAAAATTCAGTGAATATATATATACAGATTTACATTTATTGTCGTTAATTGTAACATTACGTTCAACAACAACAATTAAATGACTTTTTTTAGCCAGAATGAGATTAAAAATAATGAAATAATAAAAAACGCAAGAAATTACAAAAGGAAGATCTACAATAAGTAATTTAGAAACAGAGATCCTTAATATTAAAGTGAGGAACAAAAAGGGAGCATATTTAGGAGTAGAGGGCGTGTAAGTTGTGGAGTGGAAGTATACTTAAAGCCAGCATTATCACTAAAAATGGGTCGACATGCATTAAGAGGTGGGTAGATGAAGAATTTCAACATTCCGTAATAATGAGACAACCATTTTAGCAATATTTAACCAAGCAGTGGAAGGAATCTAGGAGTTTGCAATCATTTGCATTTCTATGAATTCCTATCGAGTAAAATTGGCTTGCTCATAAAATCAACATTACAAAATAAAATATTGAAAAATAAAAAAATTTACTATTTTTTTAACAAAGAAAGGAAATAAATATGTATATAAAATTAACACTACAAAGAATTCGGATAATAAATTATAACAAAATATTTATGTAATTTACAAAATCTCATATACAAATATTAAAAATTATCATTTAACTGTTGACGTTCCATGTATGTTAGCCGTTAATTAATAATAATAACTTAAATCAAATTGACATCAATTTCATTTAGAGGAGTAAGGTTTTGATAAATTTTGTTTCTGTTAACATGTAGGCAATTTATACTGTTTTTAAAATTGCAAAAGAAAGCCTATTTCGTATGAAATCATAATAGCGTTTGCATAGCTAAAATTCATTTTGTTGCTTAACATTTCAGCAAGTAATGCATGATATGGAATAGCTTCTTCACCCATACCACCATTAGTTGCAAATATGGGGGATCAATGAAGCATTTTCAATATTCTGCACACGATCTTTGTTTTATTCTCACTAAGTCATGTTGTTTTCGTTGTGTAGAATCCTAACCCGACAGAGCCACTCCAAATAGTACTCTGTGGTGATTGTCGCTTTTTGCAGAAAATAACCCGCAAGCATGACACTCCTACAGTTTTTTGGGTTCTAGATAGTACCCAGGATCCAAGTTTCATTACAAGCTAGATTTTCTGTTCAGAATGTCTAGCAAAACTTTGAAAATGTTGGAAAAAGCAATTGCACGTTGGTAGAGAGCCAAATACAACTAAATAACGTTATCTAATGATACAATATTTTTTCAGGGGAAAGCAGATAAGGATTATGTATTTATTTCCAACCTAATTTTGTTTTGTATTATAATAAATAACAGCCTGAAATTCAATTCTTTAAAATTGTTAGCCAAGTGAAAAATTTTTTTCCGCCAATTTCGATAAAATCAAATGTTTAGAAAGAAAATATGTCAAATCACTGCAAAATTGCTAGATATTAAGATAATGGATCTTTGCTCTCTTATATTATTGAAATATCCTTAAAATTTTCTTTTGGTTAAAAATTCATCAAATTCATCATCGTAACACTTGTGAATTTTTAACGCCTTAATGAAGAAAGAAATATGATTGTCCCAATTCAAATAGTTTAGTGTAAGTGCTACACTTGTGAATAGATTACTATTTAGTAAACTTTTTACTAGGAAGCAGAAAAATAGTAGGAAAAAATTCGCAAAATAGTCACTGTGTAATCTTCAAATACGTCAAAATAGTTTTATTAGTTGCTGTAAGAAAGTATCTTTTTTCAGTTGTAAAATGCTTCTATGGTTTGCTATGAAGCCAAATTAAGCATTAAATAAACATCCTGATAAATCATATTTACAACATCATATAAACTTCAAATAAAAAAGAGCAGTGTACAAACACTCGACCTGTCTTCTAAACGATATAAGGATTTGCATGCAGTTTTTCTAAACTATGTTGCTCCTATGAAATATTTTTATTTAAGAATTTGGACGATGATGTACATCTTCTGCATATATTTTGTATACATGCCACCAAATGTTAAAGTTGATGTGCCGAAATAGTTAAAAATATTTGATGTTAAAATGAATTGTTTGACTCTAAAAAAATTATTTCAAGACTTACTAGATATTTTAGCTTTGGTCAAAACAACTTTTTTCTGGTTTCTACTTATAATGATATGCATTTTATGCTTATTTTCTTTAAAATTTATGTGTGGGTGAGTTACATTCAGATTCTGGGTGCCATTACGTAGAAATTTGACTTTTTCAAGCGAACTGTAATATTGACAATATGATTTTGGTTTTGAGGTTTTCGAAATATTACGTCGGATTTTTCTGCGAAAGTAGTCAAGCATTATTTTTCAATTAACTGGAATTGTTTCAGATGATTTAATAATTTTTGTAGAAAAATGAAAGTGAACACAAATTTGAAGCAGTATGTAATCAATTACAATGTATTAACAAGAGTAGCACTTAGTGGAAAATGTAATATACAATACAGTCTAACATTCCAATGAATCATGCAATAAGCTGTTTTGCTGAAATCTATTCCAATATGTATATTAAGGATGTGCGGGTCTATTAAGTGGAATTCTATATATAAATTTTGTAAGAAGACAATAGCTCAATGCTTTGACTGAGCGGCACATTGACTTGAATACTTGCAAAATTTTCACTGCTCTCTCCGCTCCGCACAGATATTGCTTCTTTCAGTGTCTTTTGGAGATGAGTCCTTAAAAGGATTTTAAAGCCCTTGGATACGGAGTTGCCAATTTAATCAGGCATTCGTATGCTCTCCAATCTTATTTTTGAATAGTGAACCATGCTGAACTCCAGCTGAGGATAAAGTCACCAGCCTAGATCAATTCTAATTTGCGCTTGTCAGGCAGTAGCATAAAGGCCCGCAGAGCATAGTAGTGTAAGAAGACGAGGCGAGGTTCCACAAACTGACATTTTGACCTCTGCGATATCGAGGGGGTGTTTTTAGTGACTCACCATTTGATTGACAGATGACTAATGAATTTCTGACAGATTGCGATAACTCACAAAGTGCTTTTTGACAGCTCGGGGGTAACTGGCTGACAGCTTGCTAATAGCTTTTAATTAGTGTACCATATTAGGGCCTATTTGCATGATTCATGTTCAAATTTAGTTTACACTTTTTGGTATGAGTAATTTTTGTTAATATCACATTTGTTTGCATTACGCCATGTTAATATATAACGTATTATAACAACTCCTTTCGGGTTCACTTTGATAATATCACAGGCCATTTTTGGCATGAGTAATTTCACTTTGATAATATCACAAATGTTTGCATTACACCGCGTTAAT
>CABFPE010000003.1:3647356-3658854 GCA_900660155.1 Hofstenia miamia | reverse complement strand
AAAAATGGCCTGTGATATTATCAAAGTGAACCCGAAAGGAGTTGTTATAATACGTTATATATTAACATGGCGTAATGCAAACAAATGTGATATTAACAAAAATTACTCATACCAAAAAGTGTAAACTAAATTTGAACATGAATCATGCAAATAGGCCCTAATATGGTACACTAATTAAAAGCTATTAGCAAGCTGTCAGCCAGTTACCCCCGAGCTGTCAAAAAGCACTTTGTGAGTTATCGCAATCTGTCAGAAATTCATTAGTCATCTGTCAATCAAATGGTGAGTCACTAAAAACACCCCCTCGATATCGCAGAGGTCAAAATGTCAGTTTGTGGAACCTCGCCTCGTCTTCTTACACTACTGAGCATATATTGCGGGAGAATTCCATTTGACATTAGAATTGATCTCAATACATTTTCGATATTGTTTGTAAAATTATACGCCAAGCAGAAATTTTTCAAAAACGTATATCATTTCTCCATCCAGCATATTCAATCTTTTCATCAGCTTCTCTCAGAAAGTGACGTTCCTAGAAGTTCATAGTCTCTGTCGATTTCAGACACAAACCGATATGAAATGTGCGGACTTCCAGATTTTGTAGTAAACAACTGGTCAAGGCCGTGATGAAGCATGTTATCAAGTAAATGATGCTGACATCCAACTAGACGGATGGTTTCAGACACAGAGTACATTTAACTCGCCACCAAGGCAACAACGAGTGCATTTTTCCCATGCTTACTTGGCATATGTCGGTCACTACCATTTTGATGTTTCCCAGAGCTCATAATGGTCAAGCACATTCTTCACTACATGACAATCGTCTTCGATTTTCCATCTTCAAGTACAAAAACGGCTAATTATATTTCCTACTTTGCATTTTTCAACACATCGACTTGATGGTACACAAATTTGGATTTGCTGCCGACTTTATCCTTCAAATCTTCTTCATCTACTTTGCAGTTTCCATGCTACCACATCATACACCAGATTGTCTTGTTCCGATATGTCAAAGTCTTCTTCAGACAAAATATTTAATGATTTAGTAAATATTTAATGATTTATTTAAAGATATCATGTGCTTACTTAACAATTTCACACTAGAATTGATTGAGAATATTTTTTGATTTGGCTTTTTTCTACACTCACATCGATGTCCTTCTACTCTCATAAAATCTTGACATTTTCTCAGATTCGAAAATCTGTGAAATGCTAAAATTTGTGTGATGTCATATTTTAGAAAATTTATTTTTATTGATTTCTGCAACACATTTTCGAATAACCAAAATAGTAGCATTTTGATGATTAATATCACATGAAGTAAAACGTGGTGCTATCTTTTAAATGGAATGATTAATTTTTCTATATATTACTTTGGCTTAATAGAGAGAGGCTTCCAAAGTTAGGAAAAGATGTGTTTTCGAATATTTCGAGTTTTGGCAATTATCTTCATTGGATTTGGAGCATGAAATTTTTCATGAATTACTTAAAAAACTACATGAATAGCGTTTTCATATTAAAATTCATCGCATGAGAACCATGTAATTTCAAAAATCAGAACCCTTATACATATATATATATATATATATTTATATATATATAACGGGTGATTCAAAACGAGCGGTTTTTGGATTGTANAACTGTCTGTAATAGAATATAGAAATACAATTGCAATAACCATCTACGTGTAACCATTATTAAATCATCAATCGTCATGTAACATAATAACTGTAATAAATAACTTGAGTTAATCGGTAAAATAGGTAACATGTAAAACCTGCAGGCCAGCTGCAATAACACGATCAGACAAACAATGGCAATCAGGAAAGCTATAATGGTAAAAAAAACTCCTATACCTATCCGTAACCTAAGAACACACTGTTAACCGGAGGTGGGAACCACCACGCAATTACCCTAGCTCATATACGTTTAGCTTTCCATCAGAATATAAAAAATGACCTGACAAAAGAAGATAAATCCAAAGTAGATTTGCTCATCATTAATTACATCATGTTCAGTATATTTATAGCACTTGGTAATAAACAACTAAATACTCGACTAGTACCTGTTAATCTTCTTGTTTACAGTTTTTNATTGTAGAAATAAAACACATGAAATATAATATTGTGGTCGAAAATTTATTATGAACTGAAAAACAATCCTGTACAATTATTTCTTGAAAATAATCCTCTTCAAATGTTGGCCGCAACTGGCCATTAAATGGTCCATTCTTTTACGCCAATTTTCGATGACGCATTCGAACATTGCGAACGGAATCTCACGAATAACTCACTCAATATTTGCTTCCAATGCTTCAATCGTCGCTGGTTTATCCACATAGATTTTTGCTTTTACGTAGCCCTAAAGAAAAAAGTCCAAAGGTGTGATATCACAAGATCTTGATGGCTAATTCACTGGGCCAAAACGTGAAATTAATTCCTCAACAAAATGATGTCGCAATAAGTCCATTGTTACGTGCGGTATGGGGCATCATCACTAAACAAAATTTGGTGTGGCAAAAACGAATTTTCTTGGATACGCTCAAAAGCCCATTCACTGAACACATGGCGGCTTCAATTCTTGCACGAACTGTATTTTGTATGCCCTTAAACCCAAATCTTTCTTCAAAATGCGCCATGTTGTTGCATACGACAAGCGAAGTTGTTGAAAGCGGTGGCGAATCGATTCTTCACGATCTTCGGCTACACTCTTTGCTACCAGATGACGGGACATCCCAGCAAGTTGCTTCCCCTTCAAATTTTTCGATTCTTATGCGAATTGTAGATTCTGAAGGTCGATTATGTGAACCATAAGTTGGGAGTAATTTGCGAAAAACTTCTTTCACAGAACGCTGATTTTCATAGTACAATTGAACAATTTGTACACGTTGTTGTGGCATATATCTTTCCATGATGAATTGTAAAACAATACTGAGTAAAAATGACGTATGAGTTCGATAAAACTCGTTCACGCCTCTCAGAAAATCACCCGTTATGTATATATATATATATATATACATAAACTTAGTAATTAATAAAAAATCAATTATACTTTGATTATCACATTAATGTAAAAAAATCCAACCTGCAAAATAGGAGTTTGCAAGACCCTATTAACTTGGCGTCTCACGATTTAGCTGCCGATTCCCCTGTTAGTAAACGAGGGCACTTCTGTAATCGTGTACAGTACATTTCCGCGTCACACTATCCCTTTTTTAGGAAATCAACTTGATTTTGCTTTGAATCATCTTCTGTTTTAGCATAAATAATCGATAACTAATTTTATGGGACAACAATTAAATTATCAAACATTGACTTTCTTTAACCGTCATCGCTTTTGATTAATGGTGAGACATACAAAAGAATGCAAAACACTATACAAACTGACTAATCGTGAGCCAGCTTTATAAAGGTAGTTCAATCAATCCCCTGCAGTTGCATTATCAGACTACATTAACCCAACTAAATGCTTACAAAACAAAATCGACATAGTTCATATAAAAAATGTATTTGCTTTACCACCTTCAATTGGTTAAATTCATTATCTATTTCAAATATTTACAACATGAAAACAATTCTACTTGAACATTTTTACAATCAATGAGATCATAAATTAAATCAATTAAAAATAATTAAAACAACTTTTATTTTCAAATTACTGTTCGTGCTCTGATAAATCTTCATTACAATTAGAATCTTCTGCTAAAGTTTTAGTTTTCTGCTCTTCCTCCTCAGTTTTCTAAAAATTAATTTAAATAGTTAAATGTACTCAGAGTTTAGTTATTACAATGAGTGACATAAGGAGATCTAATTGATCTCACAAAGACGTCGTAGTTCTATAGTCACTGTGTGCAAGCGGTTACAGCGTGGAAAAAATTCATAAAACTTACAACTTAAAAATCAAGATGAAGACGATACATATTAGTATACGTCTCTTGAATTTAGAAAAGTGCTAACACAATAAATGTAATGTTGCGTGGCTGATAGGCACCGAGTTAGTGTCAAAATATTCCTCCAATCCTTTATAAATCACATTACAATGTTTGTAGTCTAAAAGAAACGTCTAAAAGTAATCATTAGAAATGAGCACGAATTAGTGGAGCAGAATATGAAAGGGAAAATGATACAAATATTTATGTAAAGTTTATCATTTATATCTATTCAGACCAACATTAAAATTAATTTACTCAGCAGAAGTCAAACAATGCAAATCCTGGAGAGTAAAGTCCCCGGGTACGATGAGATGAATATGAAAAACAGAGTTGGTCAAATGGGAACTAATCGACTATAAAGGTGTCATCTTCTTCATACAAACAAACCCTATCAAGGTTACTGATTTTATATATATATATATATATTGCGCTAAATAATTTGGTGATGTTAATATCTGGCGCTAAGCAAAAACTATGTTATTTAGCGTGAATTTTAAACATAATATAGAGAAGATTTTTATCATCTAAGATTTATTCAAAATTCTTGCCAATGTAATATTTAAAATATCGACATAAAAAATATAGGCTGCTATAAAAACTACTTTTTTATACTAATTGGTGACTCGCGGTAAATATAAGGCAAAATTTGAAAAAATTGAGCTAAATTATATATATATATATTCCACCAGTTTCTACATCGATCTTAATTAACCTCCGGGTCATTCCATTTATATAATCATCAGAATTTTTCAAAGTTTGTAATCACTAATCATGGATTATATTGATTCTTACATATGTGATAGAGATTGAAGAATCATGAATATAGCAAAATGAAAATTTTTGAAATACCTTTAAACATGGCAGAGAATGCATTTTGCATTTTCGGACACTAGGGGAGTTTGGGATGTTAATGCAAACATTTTTTCATTTTACACCTTCATCAGTTTTGCAATAACTCTGTCTTGAGGATTTTTCAATGAAAACATGTTTTTTACCATTTTTTGAACCATGGAATTCATTTTTGAAGTTAAAATCTAGATAAAATAAAGATTTCTATAGGAAAACTTGGTTTGAAACTGCTTTTAACTTTTCCAATAAACCAGCTTTATTAAAGTATTAAGGAATGTTGACAAAAAATTGATTCATCAAAAAAAGCAATTATGGCAATATAGCTTCACGAAACTTAGTTGATGTGAGTTTTGTTAAAACAAGTTATTCAACTTAGTCTGATATTCATATATAAATATATGATATAGATTGTTTATTCTGTGACTACTTCCGAAAGATGGCACACGAAAAATGAGCATTTTTCATATCGACGCGATTGTCAAAGAGAGAAGGGTTATAAACCCAAATATATCTTCTCAAACTTTTTCAAACACGATTGATTGATCATTAAGCAAATATTTGGATGTGACACCAAATAGAATTCTGAAGAGATATCAACATTAATTTTAATTCATCACGTGGGACTCCACTACCTTAAATGTTTCTTCATCGAAGCAATAGCAGAGGAAGCTAACGTATAAGAAACACTCAACTGTAAGGCTACAGCAGTAAAAAGTTGTAAAACATTATCTAATACATCTCTCATTAATGCTGTATCAAAATCATCTATCTCTAATTCTAACCTCGAATTGGAAAAAGTAGTCATGACAAATTGGGAACCTCAAATTTGCGATGCATATTTAAATGTACGCAAAAGTGAATCACATTTGTTACATTTGATTATTACAGAACACTTTTGAACGGCTTTTTATGCAAATGATTTTCGAGCATTGATTAATTAGTCTTTACTATTTGCAGTAAAGCATGTGATGAACCATGAGCTCCTAGATTATTATCTGGACGCGAACCAATTTGAAATTCCGATTAAATGCGTACGCTAGTTGGCCATTGTTTTTCCAAATGCACTCCCAACCGCAAACCTTGCGATAATTGGGCTATTGATAAACAAACGAATTATTTTTGCTACGCTATGGAGTTTAAATGCTGCGTGCCAAGTTGCTTTTCAGGGCATTCTGGACATAAGACTGATTCAAATGTATCACTTCATTGCCTTCTACAAGATACATTTTTATTGTTGTAAATTGTTACATCGGATACCTATAGAGAACATTTTATTCCCACAAAATATACGAAAATCATTGCTTTCTATATCTCTAGATGGCTATGACGAAAATCTGTTGAAAGTATTTTTATGATTCTGATACTAATTTAAGAATTAAGACGTAAACGCATAAAAAAGAATGCAGTTCCCTCCATTTTTGACGGATTACCTAACTATTTTTCGAAACCTGAAATACAAAAACGTTCATCAACATCGTCTTTATTATTAACACTAGAACTACGGAAGAGTCAAATTTGACCCAACTCATCTTTTCTCATGTAATGTACAGTGTCGCTAGCGTCCAATACAAGTGATATTACATGACTTTTGTTTGTTTACTTAGTAATTTCATTTGCACCAGTTACTCTCTCTACTGCCTTTTGACTCATTTCTTATTTACGTATTATCACGGCTTGTATTGCAGATATAAAGTCTCGGCCAATGTGTAGGAGCGCCCATGTGGCATTACAAATGTTTCAAGTAGACTGATATGTCAGGAGATGATGGAGATGATCTTACAGAAGATATTGGTCAGCAGACATTCCAAGAAATTGATTCCCAAGACTCTTCGTCTGACAAGGAAGCTGCTACCCCAGCTTTACAATCTGCAAGCAGCGTTACCACAACTCCGATTTCACAGAGAGCATCTATTGGGCAACCTACGACCCCATTACTAACTTTGTGCAACGGAAAATCATTGGTGACAAATCCTTCAGCAAGTCCAGCAAGCCGGACACAAGTGCAGAATATTCTTCAAGTAGCGCCAGGAGTCAAATCTTTCGTTGGAAACAGAATTACATCAGAATCAAGCGCATGGAGCAAAATGATAGATGACAGTATTTTGAAAAAGATAATTGTCCACAAACAACTTTGCCCAATCGTTGCCAAATGAACCCTACAGACTAACACCCAAAAATTTATTCAAGTTTATTGGTCTCCAATATGCGAGAGGATTGTACAGTCATCACATACCAGTTTCCGCCTTGTGGAGCAAGAAGTATGGTTTCAAACTGTTTCCAAAAGTAATGAGCAATGACGAATTTTTAACGATATTGAAGCTGATTCGTTTTGATGATAAAATGCGACGCAGCAAGCGCTCTAATTACCGCTTTACTCATATTTGCGAAGTTTTTGAGAAGTATATGGCAAAATGTTCGTCAAAGTATGTGCCTGAGGCAATGCTCACTGTAGATGAACAACTCCTCCCTCTCAAAACGCGTGCAAGTGGATTACATTCATGCCTAATAAACCAGACAAATATGGGTTGAAATTCTGGGTATTCACTGAAGTTGAATCGAAGTATATTGTTCAAGCTCATCCATACCTTGGAAAAGACCCGTCAGGAGCAGTAACCCATGATCTTGGCAATAAAGTGGTAATCGAGCTAGTGAAATCTGCAAACCTTGGTACAGGGTACAATATCACAGCTGATAACTACTTTTCTAGCACAAACGTAGTTGGAGAACTACTCAAGATGGGAATTTGCTATGTCGGGACTGTCAAACGTTCAAGAACTGATGTCTGCAAGGAGATGAGACAGAAGAAACCACTGAATAATTCTGCTTTTTTCTACTTTGACGACCCAAAATTTATGGCTGTTAGCTACCAGTGCAAAGCTAACAAAAACGTTATTCTGTTCTCTTCTTTTCACCAAAACGAAGTAGTGAGTTCGAGTTCAAAACGCAAACCTGAAATTATACTGTTTTATAATCAGAACAAAGTTGGAGTTGATGCGGTTGATCAGATGACTCGGATTTACTCAACAAAACCGGCTTCGAGGCGTTGGCCTCTTGCAGTTTGGTGCAATATGCTGGACCTTGCAGCCATAAATGCGCATATTCTTTACAAAAAGGTTACCGAAACAACATTTCGAGAAGAGACTTATTTTCAATCTTATTCAGCAACTCACGGATATTTCAGTCTACAGGTGGGCCAACTCCGACATTATTGAGTTACAAGGAGATTTCATCAAAGCGCAAGCATTGTAACATCAGTGGCTGTCAATACATAGTAGAAATGAAAAAGCGCGCTGCGTCAACTGCTAGATCTTGGTAAAGACTCGTATTAAAGCTTTGAATTCGTAATTCCATTGACCATGATACCGTATTATCATAGATTTCTTTCATCAAATTTACTGTTTTTCGTTTTCTAGCGTTGTAAGAATGAATTTGAATGCAGTTTAAAGTGGCTTACGTATCGTTTAAATTGATGAGTCAATTTGGGATCTTTCAGGTGTTTTTAGGTAATCAACATTTCAGTAATTCTAGTGTTAAACAAATTGCAATAATTAAAATATCGTTAAAAGTGTTTTTAATCTTATTTTAAGCGGATATCTTAGTTNTCACTCCATGCATACTCCATTGATACAGTTGCAATTTTATATCTTCCTCCAGTTTGAAGACTATTGTTGATGGTTTTCCTTCTTGCTCTTCAATTTTGATTTCTTTCTCTCATACTTTGATCATTCTGTCCACATAATTTATTACACATCCGTTCTTCTTCAGGAAGTCATCCCCTAATATCACCTCATAGGGCAGTAAGTTGTTGTGGGTGTCTATTACCACTAGTGTTTGCTCGAAGGTTGTATTTGCTATTCTAATCTGTACTGCCTTGATCTAGCCTTTTGTGTCAATATTGTAGCATCACCCAAAAAGAAATAAGCTGCAGAAGAAAGATTAACGTCGAATGATTACAGTGATTAAATATAATCAGAAATATGATTGTAAAATTTAGTTAATTATCTTATTTCATTTTTGTAAATGCAACCAAGTTACAATATTGTGCAATTTGAGAGAAACACATTAGCCGATTAAGTACTATTTGACAAATTGTAACAAGCGAAATTATGCTTATGTAAGAACAGCCATATTGGCAGAAGATTTATTTGAAATTCAAAATCAGCAGGTACTTTACAATTTTTAAATAAATAGCTGAAAATTTAAGAGAAATTTGATGAACAATAAATTCTTTGGAGTTTCTATTATTTTTCATTCTTCATTAATCTGGTTTGATATTTAATAAAATGTTCAGCTAAGCAAGTTGTGTCAAGTAGTGGCTGGATTCCATCATAGGATCGATTCGAAGGGTCCTTGTGCCAGTCATGAAACCGCACTTATGTTACAGTTAGGAGTTTTTCGATTCTTGCTTAGTCTGACTATCGATCTATACATGTATGAAATAATAGATGCTTGAAACGACTGCATAGTCGAGAACTAGGAATATATATCTATTCTTAATAGTAGGAGACTTGACTATAATTGACTGAATAAATGACTTTACATGTATCATTATTAAATGTAAGTATAGGAAACTGCTATCTATTAATTAATTGACTAAGCCAGTAATTTTACGGTAATGGCTACTTTAATATTATTTAAATGCAGTTAGTGTCAATGCCCAGTTGCTTTACTTAATCAAACCAACAAACACTTTACAAAATTGAGTTTAAGTCAGTTACAACTTGACATGAGTACACGCACTGAGCTAAAGTAAGGTACACATAATTAGTCCTTGTTGAGCTGAGATGGTGCAGTGGATTCAGTCAATCATTCATGAGGAAGGGGAACTGTGATGTGGAGATCAGCTTTGGGCAGTAGCCCACAGATGATTTAAAGAGGAAACATTACACAGCTTCTTCACCTAAATAGTGATGACTCAATTAACCTAGCCAGTTAAGAAAAGAGGGAAAGCTTGGCGGTTTGTTGATGTAGTAACTCCTCACCCGCAATTTACTGAGTGATAGTTATTAGCAATAATACATGGTGCAAAGAGGCCAGGTGGAGGATGTTACATGGCGACTGTGACAAATAAGAGAGGAAACACACAGTGATACTCCTTCAAAACACTGAAACAACTCAAAGGAAAAGGAAAAAGGAAGCAACAGAGCAGTGAACGGAAATACAAAGTCAGCAAAGGCAGAAAACCTTAACCACAACAAGTGCAAACTGGACTCTTGAATTGTAACCAAACTGGAAAGCCACTATGACATCAAGAAATAATGACAAACAACAAAAGCAAGAAAGGAAGCGCAAAGAAAGTGATACCAAAAACCACCACCCCTATGGCAACAAAATTGTCATCATACCCAAGGAATTCTGAAGCAACCCAAACCCCAGAGTCAATAAGACAGGAATCCTCTTCCGAACTGGGAACCCCAGAGATTATGGAAATTCTGAGAAAAAATAATGAAACCGAGAAACTATTATGAGAAGAAATTGGTTTACTAACAAAAAGGATAGAAGACATCAAGCTGGCGAGTGCGGAAACAATCAGGAATATCCAAGTTGATATGGATACCAGACTAATTGAGCAAAGTGAAGTATTCCAGAACGAGATTAAGGCACTCACAAAGCAACTAACAGAATCAAATAGTAGATTTCTGGAACAAAATCAGCTTCTGCAAGAAAAGAATAATGTATTAGAGATAACAAACCAGCAGCTAATACAAGACAATGATATACAAGCCGCAGAGATAACACAACTGAAGAGTAAAATAATTCGACTCGAAACAAGCAAGAATGAACAGCCAGCACAATCACAACAGGACTTGCTGGAAGTAGAGAATAGACGACTGATCAAAGATAAAGATTTGAGGCAAGAGGAAATAGCTCAATTAAAAGACAAGCTGAGACTATTGCAGCTGACCAAAGAAGAACAAGACAAAATACAGTCCCACAACTTTCAGTTCGTAGGTAGAAAAGAACGCGAACTACAAGCTTCACCACTCCATGATCACCTATCGGAAGATTCTTCGGAAGATGAGAATGACGTGGAGAAAAAGAAATTCATTGACGAGATCACAAAGGCAATAACCACACAATTGCGAAAAGAAGAAGGGACAACAAAAAACATGAAACCCAAATACAATAACTCAATACTAAACCAAGAAGTGGGAAATGATATGATCCCTTGTAAAGCCACATTACCAAAATTTAATGGCAGAGTAGATGGCTACAACCCAACATTCAGGGAATGGCTCCAGATGTTTGAGCTAATGATGGCAGAAAGAAAAGTGAGCCAACACTCAGCAGCAGCCAGATTCCCCTATATTTGATGGGAGCGGCAGCGCAGCAGTACTTGCTGTTAGACCTGAAATGAAAACAGATTACGAACTGTTAATTGGCGTCTTCATAGAATATTACAGAAATGAAAATTTCAAGAATCAATACAGAATAATTTTAAATGGGACAATATCGAGAAGACAGCATTCATAACACCGTACAGGTTGTATGAGTGGATCTACATGGCTTTCAGGCTATGCAATGCGCCAGTGACATTTCAAAGATATATAACAAAAGTTCTGAAAAACAAAATGCATAGAATGGAGGATGGTATCAATGCATACATAGACGATATAATCATAACAAGTGATACAATACGAGAGCACATAGAGAAACTGGATAGAACACTGACAATTCTAGGAAAAGCCGGACTTTGAATAAATGGCAACAAATGCGA
>CABFPE010000003.1:3626227-3644661 GCA_900660155.1 Hofstenia miamia | reverse complement strand
ATATATATATATATATATATAATTTGATCTCCATCTAATATCTCAAGAAGTTCTTGGGATATCAAATTGAAAATTCTAAAACTTTTTAGAATAATTTACATAAAATAGATGAACTGGTAACTTTGAGTAATATATATAATATATGCAAAAATCCCATTTTTATAAAGACTAATAATTGTCAGATTTGAGCATGCTATATACCGTTCGATAGATTTTTTATGCTGCATCTTTTATATGCCAGAGGCATACGATATCTTCAAAATTGAATGGGCCAGTTTGAAAATACCTGAAAAATTGGTTTTTTGGTCGATTAGGCCGATTTCGGAGGCCTATAACGCCGTCCGTTTTTATAAGATTTTCAAAATTTTTAGATCATTCTCTTTATAATCAATAGATCCATATGAATGTATTAATGTTTATTGCACTTTCAAAAAAAATTTGGGATTCGTAAACACAATATGTGATTTTGTGAAATTTCGCAACTTTAGCGGTCCATATCAATATATATATGAACTTCAGTGTATCATGCATCAAAATATATTAATTTTTTGTTAATAATTGATTTTTTAATCGTTGATGTGAATGCTACGCCAACTCAAAACAGCTCCATAATAAAGCAATCAAGCAGTAGGTAAAATTAGTATATACTAAACAAAATAGTCATATAGATATAAACACAGTACATAGCCGCCTTTTTAAACTACATTCAATGAATCATTGAAACATTTTCATTGAAAAAATGTTGGGACTGTCAAACGTTCAAGAACCGATGTCTGCGAGGAGATGAGACAGAAGAAACCGCTGTATAATTCTGCTTTCTTCTATTTTGACGACCCAAAATTTATGGCTGTTAGCTACCAGTGCAAAGCTAACAAACCTCATTTTGTTCTCTTGTTTTCATCAAAACGAAGTAGTGAGTTCGAGTTCAAAACGCAAACCTGAAATTATACTGTTTTATAATCAGAACAAAGTTGGAGTTGACGCGGTTGATCAGATGACTCGGATTTACTCAACAAAATCGGCTTCGAGGCGTTGGCCTCTTGCAGTTTGGTGCAATATGCTGGACCTTGCAGCCATAAATGCGCATATTCTTTACAAAAAGGTTACCGAAACAACATTTCGAGAAGAGACTTTATTTTCAATCTTATTCAGCAACTCACGGATATTTCAAATGACACTGATGTTTGTTCTACAGGTGGGCCAACTCCGACATTATCGAGTTACAAGGAGATTTCATCAAAGCGCAAGCATTGTAACATCAGTGGCTGTCAATACATAGTAGAAATGAAAAAGCGCGCTGCGTCAACTGCTAGATCTTGGTAAAGACTCGTATTACAGCTTTGAATTCGTAATTCCATTGACCATGATACCGTATTATCATAGATTTCTTTCATCAAATTTACTGTTTTTCGTTTTCTAGCGTTGTAAGAATGAATTTGAATGCAGTTTAAAGTGGCTTACGTATCGTTTAAATTGATGAGTCAATTTGGGATCTTTCAGGTGTTTTTAGGTAATCAACATTTCAGTAATTCTAGTGTTAAACAAATTGCAATAATTAAAATATCGTTAAAAGTGTTTTTAATCTTATTTTAAGCGGATATCTTAGTTAATATTGTTAAAATACTATAGGAAAGGTTTACGTATTATTAATTAATAGTATTAATTTTTGTGAACATCACAAAATGGAAACTGATTTGAATTTTATCAAGAAAATATTTAAAATTTAATAGTAACATATTGCATTTAATTAATAGAAAAATAAAATATTAACAATAATATAATGTATTATAAGTTCTTCAATAGAAAATCGTATTTTCATATCTTAAAAACATTGCGTTATTATCTTAGAAATCTAAAGAAATTAACGGGTTGCAAAGACTAAAGATGCGTACTTTTAGAGTAACTTAAGCACTCATTTACATGGGAGCTAGCCGTTCGAATTAACAGGAATTAAATGTGGCTTGGGTTTTATTTAAATTTGTTTACATTTCCTGTTTAGGTGGTCCTTATTTCATTGGAGTGAAGCAGATTTTGGAGGCTGAACGCAAGATCAGAGTGATAAGTTTGACAAAGTACTCGAAAATTGATTTGAAATCTTTGTCTGAAAATATTGCTATTAACGAAGACAGTCCAAATGTCAATATTGACATCAATGTGCATGATGACAAAGATATGGATGAGTGCCTTTGTTTCTACATAACAGAATACATCTCCTATAAAATAAAAAAGAAATTATCTTGTTGTCAATGATTTGAAAGAAACCATTGCAGAAGATAGTGTATTAGATAATCGTCAAGATCTTTTAGCTATACGTGATGGAAGCAATTTATCAATTCCTATAGATCTTGTTTTTGCAATTGTGTACTTCAATATTGAATGTTTTCTGTCAGAAAAAAAACAAAAAACGATAAATTTCCTCTATTCTGATATGAATTGCAATGTTCGTATTTTTTTGTAAATGTTATTAGATGACAGAATTTGCAGTTCGGTTGATGGTTATTCACTTTTTGAATCTGTCAGCAAAATGACTTTAAATTGTCTAATGAAAAACCGTTCCTTGGTTATAAGTGAACATTCGTCTGCAATCATTAAATACAAAGCGCTGAAATTTAATTAATGATTTTATTATTTGAATATTAAATGTTTTTAGATAAAATATTGATGCAAATATATGTTAATATATATATATANCGCTGGTTCCCAGCCAGATAATAATCCAGGAGCACATGGATGAATACACTTCAAATACAATAAATTGCGCCATTTACATTTTATTGCGCGCACTAACTACACCTTTTCACGAGCAAATTGAGAGAATCTCCATGCAAAATGAGATAATCTCTAAGCAAATTGAGAAAATCTCCAAGCATAATGAGAAAATCTCTAAGCATAACGAGAAAATCTCTAAGCATAATGAGAAAACTTCTAAGCATAATCAGAAAATCTCTAAGCATAATGAGAAAATCTCTAAGCATAATTAGAACATTGTGAGACAGTTAATTTATATTTTCCGCAATGAATTGTATAATATTATCCGCGCTTTGTGTGTAAAACAATCTTCTTGACGTCATTATGATCTCATGTAATTCTATTGGCGCATTCCTATGGTTGTCAGTGAATGTGGTCACGTGTTTACATTTTTGGTGTCTGTTCCTTGGTTATAAGTGAACATTCGTCTGCAATCATTAAATACAAAGCGCTGAAATTTAATTAATGATTTTATTATTTGAATATTAAATGTTTTTAGATAAAATATTGATGCAAATATATGTTAATGAATATATATATATATATATATATATATATATATATATAATAAACAATGTTTTTCAGTAATTATTTAATATGTGGTTTTTGAAATAACTAAGATTATTGCAATACTGTATATTAATTAAATATTTCAAACTTTTCAAATAATTTTTCACTGAAATAGTAATTTATTTGAGTTACAATGGCAGAGATTTTTTCAATAGATTCCTTTGCGTATGGCCAACTATTGTACTCATCAAATCGCTGGTTCCCAGCCAGATAATAATCCAGGAGCACATGGATGAATACACTTCAAATACAATAAATTGCGCCATTTACATTTTATTGCGCGCACTAACTACACCTTTTCACGAGCAAATTGAGAGAATCTCCATGCAAAATGAGAGAATCTCTAAGCAAAACTATATAATTCGCCATTCTGTTCGAGTGTTACTTTAAATTTCAAAATTCTTCGCTGTGTAAATTCGTTTATTATTAAAGTTTTACCATCTTTTCTGTTTATTGTCATTAATTTACATTTATGATGAATGAAAATACCACTTCACGTAGAATTTACAAACATTATAAGAAAAAGAATTGTTGAAGTTTACGAAAATCAAGGAGATTGAAAAACTGCAGCTTAACACAATGGCGTCAACTATAAAAGAGAGTATCGTTGGGTCCGAAGCGGATATAAAAATTTCAAGCCTCAAGGTGGAGTCCGAGTCAATGTATAAAGTGACAAGAGGAACATCTTCAAACTCTGTTAGTTGGATTGAAAATGATTGTACCGCGACATTGGAAGCTATGGGGAAGAGACTTTTTATCGAATTTCAAGTGGATTGTTCCTGTCAAACAATTGCTCGCCATCTCGATGCATGGTTGTTTCTTTATAAAAGTATTCATTGTCGATCATTCAGTACAAACACGGATTATTCATATGAAAATTTAAATAAATATATCTATAAACATCATAAAAACGACATAAGCAAATTGAGAAAATCTCTAAGCATAATGAGAAAATCTCTAAGCATAATGAGAAAAACTCGATGCATATCTACACCTTTTCACGAGCAAATTGAGAGAATCTCTATGCAAAATGAGAGAATCTCTAAGCAAATTGAGAAAATCTCCAAGCATAATGAGAAAATCTCCAAGCAAAATGAGAACATTGTGAGACAGTTATATTTATATTTTCCACAACGAATTGTATAATATTATCCGCGCTTTGTGTGTAAAACAATCTTCTTGACGTCATTATGATCTCATGTAATTCTATTGGCCCATTCCTATGATTGTCAGTGAATGTGGTCACGTGTTTACATTTTTGGTGTATATCTATGCTATATAATTCGCCATTCTATTCGAGTGTTACTTTAAATTTCAAAATTCTTCGCTGCGTAAATTCGTTTATTATTAAAGTTTTACCATCTTTTGTGTTTATTGTGATTAATTTACATTTATGATGAATGAAAATACCACTTCACGTAGAATTTACAAGCGTTCTACAAACGATATAAGAAAAAGAATTGTTGAAGTTTACGAAAATCAAGGAGATTGGAAAACTGCAGCTCAACACAATGGCGTCAACTACAAAACAGCGTATCGTTGGGTCCGAAGCGGAGATACAAATTTCAAGCCTCGAGGTGGAGTCCGAGATCAATGTAAAAAGTTACAAGAGGAACATCTTCAAACTCTTGTTAGTTGGATTGAAAATGATTGTACCGTGACATTGGAAGCTATGAGGAAGAGACTTTTTATCGAATTTCAAGTGGATTGTTCCTGTCAAACAATTGCTCGCCATCTCGATGCACGGTTGTTTACTTATAAAAGTATTCATTGTCAACCACTCGGTACAAACACCGATTCTGCGAAGGAAAAGCGAAAGAAATACGTCCAAAACGTCCTTTCAGCGATTTCACAAAACAAGACTATAATTTATATGGATGAGACTAACATAAATTTATTTTGCAAAAGATCGTATGGCAGAGCCAAATTCAAGAATAGAGCTAAGAGGTTGGACATGAATTGTCGGGGCGCAAATCTTCATATTATTTCTGCGATATCCGAGTGTGGCGTCTTGTTTTGGGAGAGAAAGCGTGGCTCATTCAAAGCAAATGATGCTGCTTGTTGGTTGCGCCGATTGCTGGAAACTTGCAGAAGACGGAACATGATGGATATAATTCTTGTTTGTGACAATGCTCCTTGTCATTCTTATTTCGAAGATGTATTCAATGAAGAAAGAAATAAAAACATTGGAAGTCTTTTGAGATTAAGTCCTTACAGTCCAATGTTGAACCCGGTAGAAACAATTTGGTCTGAATTCAAATCAAAAATAAAGGAAAACATTTCAAGCAATCAGGAGGAAATGGTTGTTGGAGACAATAAATGCTCACTTACAGAATTCCGCTTGAAAAAACTCGAAAGTTTTGCTGATACGTCAATGAGAGCCATCACAACTGAAACATGTATTAGAGCTATAAACCATGTCCAGAAACATTTTTCTATGGCTCTAGAAATGTTAGACATGCCTGCTGGACTTTGATCGTTTATATTTGCAATTAATATTTTCTGTTTCCTTACAGTTTTGCTAAAATTGAATTATTTTTTTTAATTTTTATTTTTAATTGATAATTTAAAAATTAATAAGTAAAGTAATGTAAAATGAAAATAATACGTAATAATGTAAATTATTTAATTAATAAGTAAAGTTTATGCAAAGTAGTGTACTATGTATATATCAAAGGTTGGAATTTTAATATATGATGGTTGGTATAAAGAAATTTAAAATTCTATTCAAAATTCATTTTAAACTTTTTTTACGTAACTTCCAGATTTTTGGAATATTTTTTTGAAATAATAGTATTTAGTTGACAACAAGATTCTGTGAGCCTAAATATAACTGTTTCACAATGTTCTCATTTTGCTTGGAGATTCTCTCATTATGCTTGGAGATTCTCTCATTATGCTTGGAGATTCTCTCATTTTGCTTGGAGATTCTCTCATTTTGCTCGTGAAAAGGTGTAGAAAAAAATCAAATGTGTATCTCCACGCGAACGGTGACAATAATCGAATCTCAGTATTGCATTGTTCCCTGTATAGCGTAATAGATTTAAAAGTCAACTTTACTCATTATTGAGTAACTTCTAGAGTGCGCATCTACATAGGTGCAAAATTTTCCTAGTTTTCTCTAAATTACACTCAGGATAGCGCACCAGTGTTTATTAAGTAAACAAAACTGGGAGTTCATTGCATGTTTTACATGTGATCTTGTTATTTGTTACATTCATTAACCTTTCCACTTTTGTAAAGCTAGCAGTAATAGGTTATAGAGCACAACGATCATTTGAAGTAAATTTTTTTGCTTTTTGAACAATTTCCGGTCAATTTCGATTGTAACACTAACCTAGACGTTAAATGTCAATTCGTAGAGCAGTAATTACTTCTTGTTTGTTAATATAGATCATTGAGAACAATGATCAAGAAATTTGAGTCACATGAATCCACTATTGTTGATGCTGTTAGGGAGTTAAATGACGTGAAGGTGACTTTGGCAGTGAACGATCCTGCAGATATAACAACATATCTTGAAGGCTGAGTCAGCGCTATGGGAACCTTTGAGAAAAATGATCAAGAAATTTGAGTCACATGAATCCACTATTGTTGATGCTGTTAGGGAGTTAAATGACGTGAAGGTGACTTTGGCAGTGAACGATCCTGCAGATATAACAACATATCTTGAAGGCTGAGTCAGCGCTATGGGAACCTTTGAGAAAAATGATCAAGAAATTTGAGTCACATGAATCCACTATTGTTGATGCTTTTAGGGAGTTAAATGACGTGAAGTTGACTTTGGCAGTGAACGATCCTGCAGATATAACAACATATCTTGAAGGCTGAGTCGGCGCTATGGGAGACTTAAGGAGTATTGTGGATGGTTAAAAGAAAATGTTTAGAAACAAAGAATGGCATAACCCTAGAAATATTACCTTCCTGTGATATGCCAATTTTGATGTTAATTCTCAATGAATTTTCCTGAAAATTTTGTGTAATTACAATATATCGATGCAAATTTAAATTTGAATATCAATACCTAAAACCTAAATTGACCAGAATAAATCGGCACAATGCATAATACCCATATACAAATAGACTGAATTTTAGAATTAAGTGTAATGAATTTAAGGGCAATTTTTACATTTTTCATTGACTATGCGATTGTAAAGTTTATAATCAGGATTTTAAAGTCAATTTGATAGCATTATAAACAGCATTGTAGGGTCAATTTTTTGGCCTAGTCAGGAACTTAACATACAAATGGCCAACATTTGTTAGAATTTTTGCTTGGAAGTTGTGTTAAATATGCTCCACCTTAAATACCTAGTTTTTTACAAAAAGTTGTTAGATATGATGTATTTGCATTTACATGATAATTGTCATTGTCGGTAAATTTATAATGCATCATATCTACAGTATTACTAACTTTTGTGCGTAAACATGCACTTATGTGATGTGTACTGCAATATTCAAATTGAAAAATAAAACAGCTAACATTTGCGGCATATTTACTACAGCCATTTTGTTAATCTGCTCACCTTTAGCTCAGTGTTATAAGCAAATGGAAAATAGACACTCAGCGCGAAAGGGAAGCAAGATGAAATTATATATACAACACAAAATTCCAAAAAGAAGCTAATAATTAAGCATTGTGTTGAGATAAGAACAGTTCGTCAGATATTTTGCGAAGAACTTAGGTACCTTAGAACAGGACTACTTCGAACGAAAAAAAATAAAATGATTCATTGCGGTATATTTCTATAACATTCGAATTCCATTGTTTCATCTTCATGTAAATTAGAATTCAAGGATGTTTAAAACCGAAAGTTTGTATTCCGTTGTCTCTGTAAGGCATTTGCTGCGTAATATGCTTGGATGTAATGGCTGCCTCCTGTTGGAAAAAGTATCCCTGCTAAATTGTTGACTATTTTATATCAAATTTTAGCTCTAAACCACTTCCAAGCTGCTATACATTCGACATTTTAATTTGAACTCGATTACATGCATAATTTCTCGATGAGAGTCAGGAATTCAGACTAGATACCATGTGAGTCAAAGTTTTTGAACGTGTTCAAATTAGTCCATGTACATCCGATTCGAATGTGAATTGATAAAAACTGTGTAAGACTATTGAATTCAATACTTGAGGAAAATTATTGTTGCTTAAAGAATGTATTCTTCTTTTATTCAATCAAGCCTGCTTTATCTATAGTTTTAGTAGATATAGCACTACAAAAAAATATTGCGGTGTAACAAAACAGACACGTTTTGCTAAATTGTATAATGTCAGATTCTAAAGAAGTACAAAGCAACTCTGTTCCCTGCTTTCATCAATGGGGCACCAGACACCAACCCTATTAATTCCCGCTACCGAACTGGCAAAGGAAGAGACAAAAATATATTATTACATGTAGACATGTACCTTAACAGCTAAATTAAAGCGGTTGCGGGTTTGCAATCCCCATACCACTCCTGCAAAGAGATACCGCTCACTTAGGTTTCCCTAGGGTATGTATTGCCATTTTGCTATTTTAAGCAGTACAGCAATAAATGCACCTATTTTTCAATATTCGTTAATTTTATAAATTAATCTTATATGGTTGGTTTCATTTGGTGTAAAAATTCTACATGCACGATATAAAAACTTACTTTGAGCTAGTAATTCCCTCAAATGGCAGTAATTTCACTCCAAAATAATGCAAAATCAGGTGTGCTTAACTTAATGTTAAAATAGTTACTTGAATTTGGGTATAAACTACAAATATAGATTTAAAATAAAATCGACAATTGTACTTTATAAATCTACTTATAGTTTAGGGATGACGATTTCACGTATTTGCTAATATCATTGAACTAATTATCTAGGATTTTTTAATATAGTAGCAGATTGTAAGTATAGAAAGGAATTGGTTAAATAAAATCTGTTAATTTGAAATTTCTAAGAATTTTTGTTCTAAAACCCCTCGTAGTTCAAACAACTCAGAGTTCGGACTAAAAAAAGAGAAATTTTTGTTCATAGTTTGAATAAAAATAAGAGTTCTAAAGTTTTGAAAAAGCGATAGGAGATGTATTGCTATCGCATTTTATGGTAGTTTTTGAAGTTTCTTAGCCCTTAATAATTAATTCATAGCAAGTCGGTATAAGCAGTGAAACTACAACACTTGTGAAAATAAAATTCGTTCAACAACTGCTGAAGGTAAGAGATCTACAGCCCTTCATGTTGTCAGATAACTATTTCACTATCCAATTTCATGAATAAAATAATGTAAAAACGATTTAGGGAAGGTGAATATTCAATTTAAACGATTTACATTATTCGTAATGGGAAACACATTCTTCGATGTTTGAACATGTCACTCCTATTTCGGCAAGGATTATGGTCGAGCATTCACAGAGGATGAGTTGCGGGTTTGTTAGGTGATTAAGGAAATGTATTGCTGAAAGTGGAAAATTTTTTTCCAATAATCATATAGGATTTAGTGGAAAGATTACACTTTAAGTTAATAAAATTCATTATAAGTTTTAAATAATCTACATACAACCCTACTACTCACTACTGTTGCAATAGCTCAAAATCGTTTGATCGTTTGAATAAATGCATTTGATTCCTAGGCGTCATTTAGCGACCGCAACCGGCCCCGATGTGGGTGAAAGTCAATAGCCAAGCTTGGGTTAAAAGAATCGCTTCGAAAACACGACGTGACTAAATCCGCTAATTTAGTCAAGTTTTTCACTAATGATTAAGCGTAAAAATAAGTACAGCTGTTACACTTAATAAGTGCACTATTAGTTTACGTATGATAATACACCAATTTTTTAAACACTTAATATCTTAACAGTCCTGGTTTCAAAATTACGATTGTTTTACATAATTTATGTTAATGAAATGATTTCATATTGATGATGTAAAAAAATATGCGTCATAAGTTAGAACTACATGACATTGGGTTTATGAATTTATTATTAGAGGTGTATCTGTAAACTAAAAATGGGCCGGGTCACTATTTCAAGAGCAAGAGCCTCAAAAGTGCTGAGTCGGATCAATCTTAAAATCAGCAGATGAGCAAGTCGGATCAAATTTTGGTGACATACTTGCAGTCCTCGTGTACACGGTGTTGGAACCATGCCTTGATTTTTTAGTTGAATGTAAAAGGCATCTTAAATTAAACCTCTATGAATGAAATGGCGACAAATATTTTCAATAGCTTAACAAATTGTTCAAGTATATTTTATACGCATTTTATTGTGGGCACGAACGCGGTACGGGTACGAAAATTTCTGTAAAAGTGGGCACGGGCACGGCACGAAAGCTTGGCACAGTTCTAACACTGAGTGTAGATATAATGGTTTAGTGATTGACATAAAAAATTGCAACGTACTCGAATATTAGAGTCGTGCAAAGACTTTGCAGAACGATATGTATTGGTTAGTTGATCTAGTTCAAGAGTAAGTGATGCGATGTTTGCGATTTCGTCCACAGCGCGATGAAAAAATGCCTGACTGGAGCGTAAACTGGTAGGTGCCATTGATCCAAAAGCTTTGATAGGATCAGCAACTGTTGAAAGATTGTCTAACTCAATGCAGCCGTCTAAAACAGTTGACGAGTTAACTCTATTAATGATTTCAAGAAAAGTTGTGAGATTAACCAACAAAGGGAATTATATGTTAAAATGTGCCAAATAATTATAGCAGTAAAGTCACTCAAATTCACAATGAGTGTCACGTTAATGTGTATTTAGTGTTGAGAGAAAATTCTTAGAACTAAAATATAACACCTATATTATTGTTGGTATAGTTCAGTAAAATGTACAAAGTAGATGAACATTGAGTAAATTATTTAAAATTTTCATTTTTAATATCTTATATTTAAAGCAAAATCGCAAACTGAGAAACAATTACAAACTGAACATTAATAGGTATAGCTTGTCTCATCTACTGAAAAAAATATTATTTCGCTTCTATAAATAAACCAATTTCTTGCTAATACTTGAAATATATAAATTCAGAATCAGGCATTGCACATATGAAAACTTGAAAATTTTCACGGCAGTTTCTCAGCTTACTGTGGGTTTGAACTTAGCTCAATATGTCCTATGATGGCGATGTATTTGAACACGATAGACTCGAGACATTCTGATGAGCTCTTTTAGCTGAAGATTGATAAATAATTGCGATAATATCATGTCTTAAAAATTAACAGAATGGCAATCCAATTTTTAGTGGTGAATCCACTTTAAAGCTGAAGAAATGAAAAACTTACTTTCATTTGAGCTTGACTTCGAATTTGAATTTGAAGACACAGATAACCATTGTGTATCAAACTCTATTTTAGAATCTGTGCGGCGCTCAATCACTCGAACCAAAGGGTCCAATGTAGGGGCATATAATAAACAGTCTCCAGTCGATGCAGCAGCGTTTGAATATGAAGCTCTGGCCAAAAACATTCTACCTTCCCCCAAAACCTCATCTAGAACACTTCGTCTTCGCATAAGCTCTTCCGCTATATCCATGCAGCGCCAAATTAGTTCATCTAATTTTTTGTCATTTTCAGATATAGAACCAGCTTCGTTTTTACTAAGGAAATCGCTGTCTTTGAAAAACGAGGTTGTCTTTAGATTAGACATTAAACAGTACACAATTCTAACACGAGGAAGTCAAAACGCACTATCCAAAATCCGAAACTACTAAATGAAAAATGTATCATGTAAAGTTTAAAATGGCATTGTTACTATTTACGATGTAAACAAAAACGTATTACAATTTTAGTTAATTAAAGTTGAACTTTATAAGTAAACTCAATTATCTGAACCGTGATTTACACATCGCAGTTCAAAAAAATTGGAATAAAACCACATTTATATACAATTATTGAGCATATAAGACATTGGGCTGTGTATTACATACACCATGCACCCGACTTTGGTTCATCTTAGTTCATTTCATTATCTGAAGGTAATCACATCGATAACATATGCACAAAAGCATTAAAAAATTACACAGCCTGAAAGGTTTAGGAAACATTTAAAATATTTACGGCTTTCTTGGTGAATATGCTACCCTGCCCTAAAATCATTTATAACAGGGCACTTAAAATTATTACATTCACATCTATTAAGCATGCATACATATTAAGAAAATCAATTCTTTCGAGAGCACCCAGGTTAATTAAATTAGTACAACATAGAATACAATGGTACAAAATATTTTAGTAACCAAACTTTAAAATCAATTTTAACTTTATAATTAATTTAAGGGCCGAGTTATTTCTAATAAATGCGCTATATTGAAATTAGTGCTGGTACATATAGTAAATTAACCTTTAACTAAAATAACTTAATAATCATAGTAGGACACTACACTGCTTATAAGACCTTGTAAAATATAATTAATTCAATTTATACGATATGGAACATCTGAAGTTCACAACTTACTTTACAATATAATGTAGAATATTTTTTTAAAAAAATGCAATATCAGAAGATGACAGTGAAATGAAACTCTGATATTGAGCAAGACAGTTACTTCTATTGTATGTGGTACAGTAATATGTGTGCTATGATTTTATTTTTATTGCTACTTGTATAATATAGATAGGAAATCATCATCAATCAAAAGGGCTAATGCATTTCAGGGCTGTAAATGGGTTGTGTTGACCTACCCCTTTACACATTGGTTAGGTTACATTTCTTGCTACTTTTTTTGGGTTGAGGCAAGTAATAAAGAGATATACAAGCATATATAATTGGGTTGTGTCAATGTATCAAGACAGTATAGGTTATGATTGGATCATTGAATGCCATTATGCATGCACGCTTGCAGGAGAACAATATATTTTTAAAATTCAGCATAAATACACATTTTAGTTCTATTTGTCTATTTTTAATCTTCAATACATTTTGCATGTTTTTTCAAACGTGTTCCTGGATATTTTCTATGAAGCCGTATGAAGTCATCTGCCTTATGTAAACAGGGTATAATTAACTACAATAAACCACATTTCGACTTTAGTAAGCAAAGCCAATATTTTACAATAGGTTGGCGCAAAAATCGAATTATTTACATTATGAAAATTTGTTTACCCAAATGCAGCAACAAAGAAAAACCTGTTGTAATTAATTCCTTTGTAATTATGAATTATATTTATAACGTCTTTGTGTAATAAATATTAAGTGACATTCAAATTAAGGTCGATGTACATTACCTTACTTTACTTTACTTAACTTAAGACCTCGTACACTGCCGTAAAGGTTTACTTAAAAATCGAACAGAACCGATTGTGTAATTATCTACTTGAAATCTTACTTATTTTACTTAAGAGCCGCAAACTGCCGGTAAGTAAAAATTTTTTAGTTTACTTTACTTACCGGCAATGTACGACCAGCCTTAGGCTGCAACTAAAAAAGATGTTAGAATTCATGTGAGCATTGCTCCCTAAAACTATGTGTTTACAACCTAACAGACAACTAGGACTGAAAGGTATGAATTGAGGAATAATTCAAATTTATTATTCCAGGAAAAGACAACCTAATAAAGTTACAAAGCAATTGCAATAATGGACATTAATCGTATTTTAAAAATTGGATTAATAGCCATTCTGAAAATGAAAAAGCCATTAACTTCTTTCCATTTATGGGAATAAATTTTTGAACAGCGCTGACTAACAAAATAATCCAGAAATAACAAACGAAATAAATCATTTCATAGTTATATAAATCAAACTAAAAATTAGCAAAATATGCTAGTGAAGCGAAAAAACAAATTTTAATAAACTAGTGAGAAAAATTTCATACTTTGGATATATGTAATATACTATTAAATTACTTCATTAGCATGCGTGTATAGCTAATTCACTATTCAAATATAATTTTAGTACCAATTGAATTATAATTATGAAGAGAGGATGTATATAGCAATTCTCTGTATGATTAGAATTTATTGACACAGTCCCGTCACAATACCAGTTTCAATGGCTTGCAATAATATTGCAGTACAAAAAATGCAAAATAAATACATTGAAATTACGCTAGTTGATTAAATCGAGTAGCTAAAGACGAAAATTTGGAATTCCGTTCGCATTTCGTCGAACGAAAATTGTTGAGCTGCATCTTAACTACATGACGCTAAGCCACTAAAGTGCGTTACCATGAACGGTGACACTGTGAGTAAATCTTCACAATCTATGTTATTCCAAATATTATTTGCATTTAATGAAATGTATTTTTTATCAGAAATAACTTAAATGTTTATCTAATCACACACAATATATTTTACAATACATACCAATGAATATTGAAAACTCAATATAACCTTGAAGTGCTATACAAATTGTTTGCGGTAATTTTTTGCACCACAGTACATTTAAAATTGTAATTACACGTTAAAAAATTAATAGCATCGAATTTATTTTGAAAATACTAAAATTTAAGAGAGATTGATACTAGAAATCAATACAACGTCCTTTGCGTTCCCAGTCTCCATAACGAGTAGGTTCAGGACCACGTGGACCATTCCATTCACCCGTTTTTGGATTTATGTCATTTGGAAACGGAGCGTACGTTGAATCAACATCAGTCTTTTCACTTTTAGGTTTCGAAGACTTAGATGGTTCTTTACATTGAGAAATACAAAATGATTTTTTTAAAATTTTATGATGGCGCTGTATAATTCTTAACATCATGTTACATTACAAAAATCCAATTCTCTAAAAACAATTATAGTCTTATATTTTAAGGTTAAATATCTGAAACTAAACAATTTCATTAGGATAGTATTAAATTTTATTAAATTACTACGTAAGGAATGAGATTCAAAAATCTGCTTCTTTACCACAAAAAAATGAATTTATATGAAATGTATCTGTAAGCATAAAGAATAGCAATGTACATCAAAAGAATGTAAGGAAGTATACATACATAGAAAAAAATTTAGTTACAAATGCTAATAGAGGCATAGACTCCACCAGATTATTTTATGAATTATTGTCCAGATTTTGCCAAATTTGTTGAATACAAATTGGAATCATAACTATTGCTGTTATGCATTCTTTGTCAAGTGTATTCTTTAGACAAGCCATACAATCTATATAGGGTTCATATCAGGTGACTGTATTGAGCCACTTGGTTTCAAAGGCCAAATGAGAGCATTCTAAGACGTACTGTGCTTGTACTGATGGTCTTTATTACATTGTTGAGTGATGTCTCTGGAAGATGCCATCGGTTGATTTTGATGTAACTATTTGCCTGTTTAATTAAATTTTAGTCATGCCTGCTGCTAATGTGTCTCTCGCAGACCTATAGACTTTTACCGATGCCAAATTTGCTTCTATGGTTGGTGCATTGATGACAGACGTCTTTATTTTTCTCAATTCACCAAGCTGTCTCCTCTCCGTCCAGTTTGCACCAGTCCTCCAACGTCAGCCCTTCCAATATTATCTTGTCGTCATTGTCTGATTCCCTTGCTAAACTCACTTCCGATGTCTCATCAATTTAACCCCAAATGTTCTCTTACAGTGCTTCCGCCGGACGTACCATTCCTAATCTTCTCAATTATCCTGCCCCACGTTCTTCAAGTGCTGTTGCTTCTTCTGCTGTGCTACAGCCTTTCACTGAGCAGTCTGTATTTTGGCATACATAAAGTTTAAAAAATCATGCCCTAATCGCCAAATACGGTTAAGGAACGGTCGTGAAATAGGTTACAAACATCACAATCTCGTTTTCTGAACCTAAGCTAACGTTCTATTTATAACCCTATTGTTAAAAAAATTACACGGTATTTCATTGGCAAGCAAGCTTTTAAGTTGCCACCAATAACTTAATCAAGACATATGAACTGACACAGAAGCAGTAAAAATCAATCGTAAAGTGTAGCAGTGCAGTTGAAGGCCTGTTGAGTTAGTAGTAAAAAGTAGGCTACATTAAGTACATATGTTTGCAGATATTAGTGACCTATTTGAACTAATACAAATTGGCAGATAAGGTACTAAACCTAGTTTAGTTTACAAATGCTAAATATATTGCTAGCCTATAATTTGCAAATGAATTTTTTCATCAATGCAGAAATCTATGCATATGGGATAAATCAGGAAGAATATTACAAAGAATCTCATATATTTTCATAGACATTGAAAGCAATAATTTATCGAATTCTACTCCAAATAACGCTTAAACTTTCTAGTATATAAGAAAATAGCCTTACTTGTAATATTGATACATTTTCAGTATTAATTATATAAAGATACCATGTTATGAGATGATATGAAAAGATGATGCGAGAAGCTGTAATGTATTTCATTTACTATATTGCAGTACATGCTGCAGTCTTTCGAAATAATCAGTCATGGGCTTCATGAATACTATCAGCAAATTATGTTTACTCAATTTTTGCAAAAAATCATCTTAACTAGGGATAATGTTATCATAAAAAACTTTCTTATGCCAAACCAGTATATAGAATAATTAACATTAATATTAACCTATTTAGAGCTGCTCCATTGCATCGTGAGAAATTTTCCAAGAATGCTATACTGAGGTGCCCTTATGCCACATTTTCATAAATCCCTTCTTTCCTTAGAATATTCTGCAGAATAAGAGGCACATTGTCATCAGTGCATGCGACAGCAATCTAAATTCTTCAAAGTCGCAGTGATTAATGGTTGTAAGTGTCGAGGGTTAGGGTTAAGGTAGTATAATAATAATAATAAATGACTTTATTTAGCCGCTGAAGAATAAAAACAAGTCATGTTTTACGACAGCGATGACATTCACAGGAGATGAAATAGTACAGATGGAAGAGTAGGCGAAGTTGGAGAAGGGCTTAGCAAACAGGAAAGACATCAAAGATTTCTTGAAGCTCGACGGCGGGGAAAAATCAATGGATGTTGGAGGCTTGAGACTCAAGATGTAATTAACAGCTGTACAGGCATGATTGAAAAACGAGTGAAGGGTGCGATGTTTCTTGGGACGACGAATGGAGCGAGTAGAGCGGGAATTAGAGAACGTAATGAAATCAAAAGGATCAAGATCCAATTTGCGAGTGAGCAAGCGATTGAACAGAAGGGGATCACAGGCATGGAAGTAGAGTGACAGCGGGAGAGTGCAGAATTTGAGAAGAGCATCTTTGTATGGCAAGGCAGAGATCCATTTGAAGGCACGCTTCTGGAAACGTTCCATAGAGTGGAACAAGGAACGAGAAGGTCACCAACAGGGAGAAGCATAGAGAAGAATGGCGCGAGGAATGGACTTGAACAAAGAGAGTTTCACAGCAGCCGTGGAATTAAAGGGAAAAGTGTGAGGAATTAGCTTTGCGGAGGCGAAAGGACACATGACCAGACCAATTCAAGTTAGCAGCAAGTTGAACTCCAAGATGAGTATGATGATGAGAAAAGTTCACAGGAAAAGGAAAATCAGAAGGGCGAGATACAGAAAAGGAAATACCACATGTCTTGCTGAAACTGGAAATTCATGTTGCTGTTCTTATTGAGAAGTTTTGTTTGATCTTCAACGAAATTGCAATATTTAGCTTTGCACAGCAGTTACAATATCTTTCATAGTCCTGCTAATTGTCGTTGTTTATTAAATTTATGTAAATATTCTCTATTCAGGCATAAAATGTTACCATAAATCTTATGGGTATTGACATAACTTTCTGTTACAACCTCCCTGTTGCAGACCAAGACTTGCCACAAGAGTGGACTGGGAGGCACATATGAAGAGACTGGAGCACATATTTATTTCATATCTACAGAAAAACAGCAAATACATTTGTATTAAAAATTGTTCGACAAGAACTTATGTTATGTAGTACACATTATTTGCTTAGCACATGCTATTCACATACTACCTCCCTAAGAATTTTGATAAGCTGACACAGGTCATTGACGATTTTAAAACCATGTAAACTAACATACTGTATATACAAATAGAATAAAATGACTGTTTGCAAATCTTGAAGTCAAACTCGAACCTTCCTGACAATTTTTTTTCTATGAAATGTTTTCCCTTTTAAAGGATCTCCAACAACGATATATCAATTTAGTTAAATAGCGAAAGTTATTTCTGCAATTTGTTCATTTGATTCAAGAAATAAAGATTGAACTAAAAATAGTCCCAAAAAACACAAGCTTCAGTTCC
>CABFPE010000003.1:3581169-3594254 GCA_900660155.1 Hofstenia miamia | reverse complement strand
GGGGGGGGGGCAGACGTAACTACTTCCGCACACTTCACACGCAGCTAGCTTATTACTCCATACGCACTTTCCAGAGTAATATGTTGGCAAATTCAGCCGCACTTCATTGCCAGAAATGAGCCCAAATCTCAACTGGTTTGACAGTTCTCGATGAGATCATCATAAGAAGATTTCGGCAACAGAAACTACAAACCACTCGATATCAAAGCAGCCAATACAGAAATTTTCGAATAAATCAATCACAATGAAGGACTTCTCAAGAATGCACCTTTCGTTTACTTTCCTTGTCTAAGACAATTTCTTTTATTAACTACTATGTACCCCATGTAATGTGAGTCTGCTTTTGCCAAATATGTAACATTGTTTGAAACATAGTTAATTCTGGCCCACTTTGTATTTAATATTTCTTTCAAAGATATTAGTATGATACATCTCGATCAAGTCATTTACAAGTTGGCATTATTACTATTCTTTTAAGAAAAGCAGTTTCCTAGTTAGGTTAAGACGTTTCTAAATCTGCTGCGGTTTGTTAATCCTGATGATAAGACACTTACTTATTGACCTTAAGTCCATGCAATTACAACAAATTTCTATTAAAATTTAAGTAATTTTAAGTTAAAGTTATTGCAAGCATTGTTATAGTAATAAGGACACTTGTAAATATTAATAACAACAAACATGATTAGTAATAACTGAAAATTCATTCAAATGCACTTTCAAAGTCCAATGTCATGGTTTTTAAATTTCCTCTCAAAAACAAGTTTGTTTGGTCTAAAAAGTATCTCTTTGGCTTCTAGCTCTACTCCGTTACATTTGATCTATTCTGGCCCTTCTTATTGTATACTCTGTTTCCATGGTGTCTTGATGTCTTAAAATTTAACAAAAATTAGCCGACGTTTTTAGTCAATGTGTTCCAAATAATTATTAGCAAATAAAATGTCCAGATCATTTCGAAGCAGCTTAAAACATTGAGAAATTATTTGACTGCTGCACATGGTCTTAGTTCCTCCCTGTCCGTTATTGGACCATATTCCCCTGAAACCATCAACAACAGATTCCATTCTCTTAGTCTAGTGTTCCGCATAACAAATAATGTGTATATTTATAAAAAAGATACCTGTGTAGCAAGGGGATCCAACTGCGCGAGTATTACCAATGTGTTTCAAAAAAATTATATTGAACGATTTTTAAAATAAGTGCCAGAATTTTTGGCTAAATCATTGGGAATTACTAAATAGCTATTGCACGATTTTATGGTTTTTAAATTGGGTTAAAAATATTTTAACTATTTAATGAACATTTTAATAATGATCTTAAAAAAGATCGTGAGGTGAATTTCAGTGTGAGTGAAATCGATTTCGATTCCGCGGTAGAGTTATTCCGATTCCATAAAAACAGAGTGATCTGGGGATATTGTAAAATAACGTGTTATTATGCGTTTAGAACTTAAATACTCATAATGCGTATTTTTTAATTTTTTTCCCAAATTTGGCTATTATACTATTGATAATATCCCTTGATTACATTATAAACGACATCCAATCAGTAGCAGTTCTTGAAGGGGCTATGAAAGTTTCAATATGTATAATTTTCAAGTAACACTAATGAATTTGAAGTTTGTATTGACCACTCTCACGTGTATCTCTAATTGCTGACGAAGTTGACTTCGTCAAAGGCAATTTTTAAAAGACTATTTCTTTAAAATCTAACTAAATGCAAAATTCATGATGAATTGATTCTCTTATAACCCAGTATTCGTTCCCTAAATTATTTTTTTCAAAGACTCCTAAACATGAGTTCATACTTTTTTCGCACAGTTTTTTTCCTTCATTCCTGTGTTAATTCCCATTTTCAAATTAATTTTTTCAACATCTTTACTTCTTGATACCCTATCTTTAGGTTGTACTTAGTGATAATAGACCGATATATTTTATTTCATAATATGGATATAGATTAATCAAATGTGCACATTTTAGAAAACAAGTCATCTAGGTCAAGTTTAGCATTTTGAAAAAATCCTATAAGTTTGTGATTTATCCATTTTACTGTAGTTTGTATGGAGATTATAATGAAGAGCTATTGATACGTATACAACGTAATATTCATGATTTTGATGGCAAAGGGAAGAGATTTACTATCTTGAATAATATAGATTTTACAATTTAGCTGAAGGAGCTAGTCTTGAAGACAATTTAGTTGCCATGCATGGAAATCTTGTTAAATTAGTGGATGCTGATGAAGAAGTAGCATTAGATGAGTTTCAATCTGATAATGAAGATGAAGCTGCTGATATAAAAGCTCTTAAAGAAAAACAGGCTTCTGATAAGCGACTTCAGACCTTATTTAACGAATGTGTTATATTCATTGGTCGCGAGGTTCCTAGAGTATGTTTCTGAAATTTTAATTTCTTACTTTACTATAAAATTCAAAAATTGTGTTCATTTCCAATTTTCTATATAACGATTAAAATGCAGTTCGACCCTTTTATTATTGTGTATTTGGAAAGATAAGAAATTACCTTTTAAATAATTTTTTAATATAAAGTGGTATCAATTGCAAAAAATAATTTAAATTTTGCATTTCAAATTGTAGCTTAGTTTAAGTTAAAATAGATATGCATTTTACATGACCTCATTTCGTCTACCTGGCAAATCATCCTGAACATGCACTAAATATTGAATTTGCTCAATGTTAGATATATGACCTGAACTACATCAAACCCTACGTAGTAAAATTCCATGAATATGCAGTTATTACAGGGAACAATAAATATATTTTGAAACATTTTCAAAGGAATCCATGAGTTAAAGACAGTTTGTAAAAATAGCATGTTCATAGTCAAATACGAGAGTCAAAAGCAATATACTACAATATTTATAACTACAAACTACCTATGTAATGTAGACTAATAATAATATAATGTAATCTACATTGGTTGATCTTTTAAAATGTAATGTAGCACACTTACATTGTCATTATAGGTTATCTTTTCTTGATTTTACAGTATCATTTTTAAAAACCTGTTGCAGACATTTGTTACTTTTTTGTCAAAATAGTTTTTATCACGCTTTACATACATTTTTGTGTTTAGCAGCCTTTCGTTTTTGCTATCAAAGCTTGTGGAGGCAAAGTATCTTGGGAATCAACCGCTGGCCCCATGCCACCATTTACAACCGCTGATTCTCAAATTACACACCAACTGATAGATCGTCCCATGGTCCCAATTGAACTAAGCCAACGGGTATTTGTTCAACCACAATGGGTAATGGATTGTATTAACGCAAGAGAGTTGTTACCTTGTGACAGCTATTATCCTGGATGTGATCTGCCGCCGCATTTGTCGCCATTTGTTTCCGAAAAACCTGGCGATTATATTCCCCCCGAACGAGTTGCTTTCTTGAAACGACAAGGTATTTCAGTTTACTTCTTTTTTAATTTTAATAAATAGGTAATGTTTGAAACAGCATTGTTGTTAACAGCAGCCTGTTGTTTTGTTAAGTATTATTTGGTCACTACCCAATAGAAAATCTCATTTTCCGATTTTAAGCACCTAGGGTTTAACGCTGATCAAGATTAAAGTTTCTGAGGCAGCTGTAGAAATAACTTTTGCGAACTATAAAATGTCCACGGTAAATTGAGAGCCAGCCTTACTGCAAAGAAAATGGATAACCAGCTGTTTACTGGAATTGATTTCGATCGAATATACTATGTTCGACACAAAATGCTTGCCGGAGAAATTTTCTGAATTTTCTCAACGTATTAAGAACGTCAACCCGTAGAATGAAGAATCAGTGGGTAAACTAGATATTTTTGCACACATTTCTCTTTTTTGTTTTAGTGTTTTGAAAATGTAAATCTTGAATATATTGCCAAGGCTGGCCGAAAAATATATTGAAAGCCAACCGAAAGAAAAAATGAAAACCAATTTTTTGGCTTTCAGTAGAAACACTCAGCAATAATGGTATATCCAAGACACACGCCCAGTCTTTGAGCCGCAAACGTTCAAAATGCTTGTGAAATTGAAGTGTCGTCAAGTTTTACTTATTAACAACTTCAATAAGTGTTTTGAAAAAGTACTTTAAAAAAGTATTTTCACTTGAATAACGCTTTACTTATACCAATGGTAATTATCAAAAAATTGAAACCGAAATTACGATTTTGACGTTCAAAATAACCAAAACTAAAACCGACCTCATTTCTTGGAAATAAATACTGATTTGATTTTTCCGATAACGTCTACTGCTGGTAATAATAGTTTACTATAAATAATCCATTTGTATGACTGAATGTATTCTTTTCTCCTGATGAGTAATTGAATATTTAACCAAAATGTAGTGAGAATTCTTTCAATCTGTGAATGTACTGCAGGTTGATTTTTCCGATAACGTCTACTGCTGGTAATAATAGTTTACTATAAATAATCCATTTGTATGACTGAATGTATTCTTTTCTCCTGATGAGTAATTGAATATTTAACCAAAATGTAGTGAGAATTCTTTCAATCTGTGAATGTACTGCAGGTTGATTTTTCCGATAACGTCTACTGCTGGTAATAATAGTTTACTATAAATAATCCATTTGTATGACTGAATGTATTCTTTTCTCCTGATGAGTAATTGAATATTTAACCAAAATGTAGTGAGAATTCTTTCAATCTGTGAATGTACTGCAGGTTGATTTTTCCGATAACGTCTACTGCTGGTAATAATAGTTTACTATAAATAATCCATTTGTATGACTGAATGTATTCTTTTCTCCTGATGAGTAATTGAATATTTAACCAAAATGTAGTGAGAATTCTTTCAATCTGTGAATGTACTGCAGGTTGATTTTTCCGATAACGTCTACTGCTGGTAATAATAGTTTACTATAAATAATCCATTTGTATGACTGAATGTATTCTTTTCTCCTGATGAGTAATTGAATATTTAACCAAAATGTAGTGAGAATTCTTTCAATCTGTGAATGTACTGCAGGTTGATTTTTCCGATAACGTCTACTGCTGGTAATAATAGTTTACTATAAATAATCCATTTGTATGACTGAATGTATTCTTTTCTCCTGATGAGTAATTGAATATTTAACCAAAATGTAGTGAGAATTCTTTCAATCTGTGAATGTACTGCAGGTTGATTTTTCCGATAACGTCTACTGCTGGTAATAATAGTTTACTATAAATAATCCATTTGTATGACTGAATGTATTCTTTTCTCCTGATGAGTAATTGAATATTTAACCAAAATGTAGTGAGAATTCTTTCAATCTGTGAATGTACTGCAGGTTTTGCGGAATGGAAAAAAGGTTGAGATCAACCCTATTATGTAGTTTATGGCATTTTTTTTCTTAAAGGTATACCCTACAACGCCTAATTTCTAGGGATTTCGAAATGGCTTTCATTTTTCATTCTTGTCAAAATGTTATATTTATTGAATATTATTTAATCCCAACTTACAGAATTCTTATGCCCATTTAAATTTTTTGTTAAATAAATCCATTGATAATTGTTGACTCTAGTTGGTATGCGGAAAATCGTGACGCCGTTAAAACTTCACTCAAATCATTAATTTGTATAATTGACAAAACGTTGAAATTTCTGTTTGCTTATGAAACAAGATTTGTAATTGCGCTGTTTCTTTTCCGTCTATTTTTTATTATGGGAAAAATAGTTTAACAATTCATTTATTTCACACAATTTTAGTACGTTTCTGTTAACAGCAATTAATATGTATGTGATAGCTTCAGAAATTCCCACAAATATTTATATCATGCTCCACCCTGCACCAAAGTACTAAATGATCCCCCTGATCCATGTTTCAGCCTATTCGTCAGAAATTTAAAGTTAACAATTCAAATGTATACTACTAGTTATACAGTCATTGATATTTTGTAGCATTATAAAGTGAATTTCATAAAATTCACACACAATAACTCACATGCGCGAATATTTGTCAAACGTTGAACTTTTGACTTATTGGCAGAGATGGACGTAGGCCGAAGAAATGGAAAGAATTTCGCACATTTAAAAAATCTTACTATTGCGCAACAGTGCACGCAAATACTTTGAATTTTATATGAGTTATAATTATCGAATTGAAAAACTCTATTTCTTTTTTGAAAATCTTACATTCTTATCGTGTACTTTTTTAAATTTCAATTTAGAATCTTCAATTTCAGTGTTTTGATTTTGATAGAAGTATCTATTATACCGAATTTTGGTGGAGCGAATCGACAAATTAATGAAAATAAATTTTGGACAATTATTATTCAAAATGAACCAAGTTGACATTAATTTAAATGGGCGGACCGGGTTTGGGCCTAACTTTTCGCTCCATGGGTCGCAATCTACGCATCGATTTGGGTTGTATGTCAAAATACATAGCCACTCGCCAGTTTTCATTACATTGTTTTCGAATGTATTTAGGACTTGATGTTCCTGAAGAAGACAATGATGAAAGTGAGGAAGACGAGCAAGAAGAAAATCGTGAAGACAATTCAGAATCTAAAGTATCAGTTGGCAAAGCAGTTCGCGGTGTAAAACGCAAAGTTAACACCGATGATTTGCTCGCTAAACAAATGCCTAAAAAGCGAAAATATTACTACGACCAGATTGTCAAGCAACAGACTGAAAAGAAAAATGCAGTTAAACATCTCAAAAACAAACGAAAATTTCATGAGATGAATAAATCTGATAAAACCTAAATTATTTCTTTGTTATATAATTGTTTATGCTATCCAGGCACGGATTTAGGCGACCAAATGCCCCGGGTACCTGTGCNAATATCAAGTTACTTATGGCTTACCCTGTATATATATATATATATGACCACAAAGTGTGGTATTTAAACTTACTTACGGAATTTAGGCAAATCAGGAGAGATGCAACAAATGAGGAGCAAGAGGGTATGCTGCAATCAGAAGGCAGAAGAACTGACAACATCCAACCCACAAAGGAGAATATGCAGGAGTTCTCAAGGTGAACGTTAATTCAATGGCGGAAGGGACAAGAATGAAGCAATGAATAATTGAAGACTTAGAGTGAAGAGGCATCCAAGTAGTACCCAATGCTGATTCGAGGGCAGGGGACAAAAAGACGAATTGCCTCTCCCATTGGAGATCTGCAATGCTGTTTCCAGGGCAAGCAGAGAACTGATATTACACCCAGAAATCTGCAAAGCCAATTCAAGGGCATGCAGAGAACTGAGGCAAAGCAGCCCAACTTTCCCTCCAAAAATTCACAATGCGGAGGAAGACGAGCAAGAAGAAAATCGTGAAGACAATTCAGAATCTAAAGTATCAGTTGGCAAAGCAGTTCGCGGTGTAAAACGCAAAGTTAACACCGATGATTTGCTCGCTAAACAAATGCCTAAAAAGCGAAAATATTACTACGACCAGATTGTCAAGCAACAGACTGAAAAGAAAAATGCAGTTAAACATCTCAAAAACAAACGAAAATTTCATGAGATGAATAAATCTGATAAAACCTAAATTATTTCTTTGTTATATAATTGTTTATGCTATCCAGGCACGGATTTAGGCGACCAAATGCCCCGGGTACCTGTGCTTCTGTCGTACTGTTGTGGTATGTCGCAGATTGCTAATCGCATTTGGCAAGCTTCTCATGAAGCAATATTTTCTCTTCATCTATTACACCAACTAGTTTTTTAGCACGTTATCTCATCCTGTCCATATATTTTCCTATGTAGGAATTGGTTTTCCCTTGGCTATTTCGTTATTTGACTACAAAGTATGCTATGAAATTCCTTTGAAACTGCTTTTTAACTGAACGCTTCAGGTTTTTCTGATGTGAGATAATTCTTTCTCACAGACTGAGCTGTTTTTGAGGGCCATTATATATTCTAGTCTGTTTTTTCATGCTTCTTACAAAGTACTAAGCTTAATTTATTGCTATAGAATGCATGCCGATGCAGTTGTTTAAATTCCTATTCTGAGTTTTATTTATAGATGTTTCAAAATTACTATTAGAATTGCTGCGGATATTGAAATAACCATTTTGTGATAGTGTGCTGCAAATTTATGTGAAGGATGTAATTTAGAGAAAGTTTATGCGCTCTACACTAGAGTTTAGAAATAACTATACAATATATTAATATACCAGAATCCATTGTAGGGTGAACAAGTCACTAAGAATAGGTAGGAATTAGGATTAGATATTTCCTTTTTCAACTTTCGCTTTTACGGAGAGCTTTTTTAATGCATTAACGATAAAAATTGTTTTGAAACGAAATCTTCAAAAAATAACTAATTCTCAAAAATTAACTAAAAGATTTTGCGTTTCAAATGCCACGCTTAAGATCAGGAAGGTAGCCAGATTGGTTTCTCAAATGGAGTATCAACAAATTCAGGAATGGCTCAGGTTCAGGTATTCCACTGAGATTGACATCACTATTCCCAGCTGGTTCGATGCACTAAACATACTAAACAATGATTTTTCGGGTTTGATTTATACGCATGTTTTTGTATATTTTCATTTACATAGTTCACAAGGAAAATAATTCTCTTTCAACCCTACAACAAATATGTAAACGTTTGGAAGTGATTCACAAAACATTTATTTCGCCGGAATTAAATTTCTAGACCTCTTTTTCCTTTGACGTCTAATTAACGTTGTGTATTATGGGCATACTATGATCACAAAGTATTAAAAATTGCTTGATATTTAAAAGAACGAATTGTGTGCAAAATTGTCATTAGATAAAAATTACATTTAAAATTTTAACAGTTTATTAAATTATGTAATCGGAATTGCTATTGTCATGTATTTATTATTTAAATATATAAAATTAAGTTTTTTTTGAAAACCTGAAAGTTTATAAAAGTAATATTTTTAAGTTAAGTCAAGAAAGCAGAGTTTGCATTAGAAATGATTAAAAATGTCAATCTAAAAGCCAAAATTTGTAACTACAAACATGCCTATATATTAAAAATTGGCAGATTTTGCGCATTTAGGAATAATTTATTTCTAGATAATATGGAAGTATTGAAGCATGTCAATGGAAATCCCTCAATTTTGTTTGCTAAAACAAAGATTTTGAAGAATTTTGAAAAACTATCTTACTTAGGATTCTCTTGTAATATTAAGCAATTGATAACTAGTTACATCAACCAAAGATTCCAGAGAGTTAAATTAAATGACATTTTCTTTGAATTGTTACAGGTTTACAATGGGGTGCCTTATTAAATTGTCAACGATTATTTATTTATTTATTATTATTATTATTTATCTTTAAAATCCTTTGCACATAAAATCAATACAAATGAAGTGTTAAACACTTATTAGGATTTCAAAAACAGTATTTTCTTCATTAATTATTCTTGGTTGTTGGAATTGATGGAGGTCTTTTGTAATTTAAATGTGATTTTTCTTGGTTGGCCAATTCCAAATATTTCTTTTCTCTTTTACTTTCATGTAGTTAAATGTGATCTTTAATCATAAATACTATCTTAAATATTTCCTATTTTTTAATTTATTTATCTGAATATAGAACTCTTATCTTATATTATAGAGTTCAATTTCTATCAAAGATATATGGATGACATATTTGCTTTAGTTGACAATAAAGAAAATGCAGATGAACTGTTAACTAAGCTCAATTCAATCGATAAAAAAATGGAAAAAGAGGAAAATAGTAATTTAAATTTTTAAATGTATAAATAATTAGGAATTAAACATCATATATAACTGGAATATACAAGAAACCATCAGACACCGGCCTATTCCCTAATTTTAATTCAAATTGTCCAAGATCTTTCAAAATATCCTTAATTAAAGGATCAATACATAGGATATTCGATATTGCAAGCTCTTATGACATCATACATCAAGAAATTATTAAACTGAAGGCAGACTTGAGAAAAAATGAACATCCAAACAATGTTATTGATAAATTATGAGAAAAGCAATTATAGAAATAGTCACGAATATCAAAGAAATAAAGTATTCACATAACTTTGAACATGTATTTAAAATCCACTATCGAGGAATGCATACAACAAATCGAATGCATCAAATGAGAAAGTTAGAATTCATTAAAGAAAAAATAAGATTTGTTTACAAAAATAAACTTAATGCAAAGCTTGTCCGATAATTCTAATTGAATTTTTAAGATTCAATGCACCTGAGGTGAGGATTATATCGGATATTGCGGTCGGCAACTAAGCAGAAAAAAACATGAAACGAATCCAACCATTTCCACACACCTAACAAAATTGTGAACTAAGTTATGATGTAAAATTTTTAAAGAATACTGATGCAAAATATCTTAAAATCACTGAAAGCATTTTTATTAGATCATTTCAACCAAGTCCAAATACGAAAGAAGATTATATACATAAACTCTTGTTACCAATAATTAAGATTTAGCGAAATAAAATATTATAAAATCAAGTAAATTTATAGGGAATTATTTGTAAGACTGACGACTTTGGAAGTCGAAATGTATTTAAATGTTTTTAAAGACATGTTCGCTTCACTATTATGCTATTGATAACATGCTACTTGCTTTCTTCAGATTTTGTGATTCTCTCACCAGATATTCTGATACTTCAAAGAATTCTGAAGTGTTTTTTTAAATTTCATGACTTAAGCTTCATTGCTAAAAGTTGCGTTGTTACTTTAAATTGTATCAGTGTGATTTCACCAATTTTTAACATCAAATCCAGAAATTCATTTTATAGATTTTGAACATGCAGTTGTACTTTTTGGATGCACTTTTCCTTGCTTCTTTGGCATGCCATGGGTGACAATTGGGGACACTTGACATCTAGTGTATTTTGAAGACAGCGTTTTGCAGATTGTCATTCCTGATCATTTTTTGGTGATACTGCTGATGGAACTGAGTTGAAAACGGTTTTCACTTAGTTCATCACATCACATTTCTTAAAATCTTGGTAACAAGTAGCGCATAATTTCCAACCCACTCTAACATTTATTGATGGTATTTCTAGTTAGTCTGCCATTGATACAGTTACCTTATTGTTTGCTTTGACTATTTTTGCATGCTTTTTTAATATATTATAGCATTAAGAAAAACTGATCTTGTAGTGGTGCATACACAGTTTCAAGTACATCAAAATGTCGTAGACGATACCTTCATTAATGAAATCGAAAAACTAGTTACACAAAATTATGCACACATTTAGTAAGCTAGGGTACAAATGAACATTTTTTTCCTTTATCCTACTTGTTAATTTTATAAATTATGCTTTAATTTTGGTGTTAATAATATTCTTAATTAATACTTGCATCTGGTTATATTTGTATGTCCATCAAATGTCAGACAATATTTTATATGTAGAAAAAAGCCCAAGTTTTAGCAAAGTATTACACTTACCTATAATTTTCTGCAAGTGATTCCACACTAATTGGAATATCTTGTTTCAAGCAAAATAAGTGATAAATTACAACTCAAACGTATTGCCTGCATACAAAAAAATATCATCTAATATACATATTTGCCAATACATTTATTTCACAATACAGTTTTAGTATCATTATAATAGTAACAACCTATTATTTGTATAAACCGTTCGATCATTTGTTGAAATATCCAGTGACGAACAATTCATCCTAACTCAATCAGCCCCTTAAATTATAAGGTTAACGAATAAATCAAAAGTAATTACTTTCACATTTATCAAAAACTTGCTCATATTCCTATTTTATTTTTAGCAATAATTTCACTAGGGATTTTTCAAAATCTTTGATGGTTTCTCTAAAAATTTTTTAAACGCCTATAACTCACGATGCATCGAAGGCATTTAAAATTTGAAAACACCACCAGATAGAGAATTGCTACCTTTCGCTCTTTCGACATACTGAGTCAGCGCGCCTGGACTGTTTTTCCTCAAAAAACAAAATATTTCATAGTTGTTTTTCTCATGGGCATTAGACCATCTCATTATCTGAACACTGGGCATGGAAAGAATTGAATATTTTTGGAAAATCGAATTTCTCATTGACAAAAATAATTTGCATTCAGGCACAGCAAGAAGTTTTAGCACAAACCGTCATTGTATGAGCGGGCCCAATTTAAAAATGACTTCCAATATTTCTTACCAGGTTTGGATAACAGTGTTAAAAAATGCGGATAAATCAATTTGGTAGATAAAAGTAACGCTTGTAGAAATACTGATAAGAAAAAAGGCTACAATTTTTAGACTAATTTTAATTGATTCTCCAATAAGCCAGGTATTCCGTTGATTACTAGAAGAAGAAGAAAAATCTATATTCAGAAATTGTTTTAACAATAAATAGAAATACTGATAAATTCTGAAAGCGTCAAGAAAGTAATACAAAATTAAACAAAAAAAGAAAACAACGAATATTTACAAATAAAAAGTGGTTTTTTAATCTACTTATTTGTTTAATATATTTTGGTAATTNTTAAGATTTAGCGAAATAAAATATTATAAAATCAAGTAAATTTATAGGGAATTATTTGTAAGACTGACGATGACTTTGGAAGTCGAAATGTATTTAAATGTTTTTAAAGACATGTTCGCTTCACTATTATGCTATTGATAACATGCTACTTGCTTTCTTCAGATTTTGTGATTCTCTCACCAGATATTCTGATACTTCAAAGAATTCTGAAGTGTTTTTTTAAATTTCATGACTTAAGCTTCATTGCTAAAAGTTGCGTTGTTACTTTAAATTGTATCAGTGTGATTTCACCAATTTTTAACATCAAATCCAGAAATTCATTTTATAGATTTTGAACATGCAGTTGTACTTTTTGGATGCACTTTTCCTTGCTTCTTTGGCATGCCATGGGTGACAATTGGGGACACTTGACATCTAGTGTATTTTGAAGACAGCGTTTTGCAGATTGTCATTCCTGATCATTTTTTGGTGATACTGCTGATGGAACTGAGTTGAAAACGGTTTTCACTTAGTTCATCACATCACATTTCTTAAAATCTTGGTAACAAGTAGCGCATAATTTCCAACCCACTCTAACATTTATTGATGGTATTTCTAGTTAGTCTGCCATTGATACAGTTACCTTATTGTTTGCTTTGACTATTTTTGCATGCTTTTTTAATATATTATAGCATTAAGAAAA
>CABFPE010000003.1:3515370-3572324 GCA_900660155.1 Hofstenia miamia | reverse complement strand
TTACCCTTTGAACTTCAAGTATACTACAATCTGTATTCTTAGAATATTTTTGAACTGGTTTCGCCAAATTCTGAAAAGCAATTGCTAAATTGATTGAGCAGTAAATTTTCTGAATGCAGAAGAGTACGTATTGCATGCTAAAATCTCAAAACGCTCGAAGAGAAATTTCTTTTTTCCACTGATTTAGGGGTTTAAGATTGTTCAATGAAAAATCAGTACATTTTTTCCATGAAATTTTAATAGTTATTTTCTATTATTTCTACAAGTTTTTAAATTCCAACCAATTAATAATATTTAATGATTATTTCATGTGTTTCTACATGATACACTATAGTCTAGATTAAGTTTTTAAAAAACTATCCATGTTAAGTTTAGTGAATACTGGAAACTGGCAAAGGGAAACTAAGATAGAGACTTGCAAGACAAAATTACATGCTTCAACTCAACAAAAAACCGGACCTCAAGAAATTAATCTACAGTCATGGAAAGAAGTTTTTGCAACGAAAAAATGAATAAAATGATAAAGCAAACTTTTATTTGGGATGTAGATTCTGGATTAAACATTGCGGGAATGTTACGCGGTCATGCTTTGACCCTTTTCACTAATAATATTAGTAGTTCGCCTATGCAATGATTCAAAAATGTTGTTTATTTCAAGGGATGTCTATTTTGTACCATTCTTCTTCTGTGAAGCTCCAGGGCTCATCTAATGAATTTGAGTTTTTGAGACTTTCATGGTATTTAACGTCTTCCGTAGGGCTGTTTTGAAAAAGTAATGTCAGGCTGGTATACAGTTGAAGGAGCTTCTGGGCAAGTACTAGCTGGTATTCAATTGAATTTATGGAATCAGTAAATCTAACTATAGGTCTATAACCATCACCAGAGATAGCTCCACAAACCATGACAGACTCAATAAATTTAGCTGCCTTTGTGCAATGAATAACTTTATGATAAATTCTAGCAGGTCACCGACGTACTGTCTCGTTCGTGGATAAAGCTCAATATTAAATCCATCCGAGATCAATCTTCCAATCCGAAACGGACTACTCAAATTGGGTACGACAGAATGAAAGTCTATTTTGAATATTGATTGGACCTAATCTCGATTTCGGATCAAAAATTCATCTCTGCAATCAATTGCGAGTCAAGTAACGTATGATTAATCTATTAGATTAATTTGAGACCATTGGAATTTCCCTAATTTTAGTTCTTTGGGGTCATAAATGGATTGGATGCCCATGTTGCAGCTAAAGATTTCTTCGTGTTGTGAGAGCTTTTGGACAACCAGCTCTTGTTTTATATGACCAAACATAGGATTCTTTGTTTTCGGTAAAACGTATATCGCCAATTATCGCTATACATTATTGAGAATCCGATGGAGATCCCTCAGCTGGAAGTTCAATTCGAGGTATCTTAATTAACAACAACCAGACCAATCCGTCTGTAGCTACACCAAAAACCAGGTACCCTCATTATCATTAGCTGGCTAAAATTCGAAACATCTGCGTCACGAAGCGATACAGATATATTGCTTCAAAAATGTCAACCAATGTACCTTGCTACCATCATAAGAAGCTGGGAACCTCAAAATGTAGCTTTCAAGCAATACAAGGTCCAGTTTATCAAATAGTTTCAATTGTGTCCACTTAGATTAAACGAGTATTTTCAAATTTAAGTAGAACATTGAGTCCTCGACGGCGAAAATTACTTGAAAACCGTGATTTGTATCTTATTGAACATAATATTCAATTTATTTTTTGTTGTGTGATAAAATATTTTTAAGCTCCACTTTTGAAGAACTTTAACGAAATATTAAGCGCAATTTCAGTAATTTGTCACGTCAAAAGCAAATATAATAATGTGGCCTAAGTATCTGTTCTGCCACTTGCGAAAATGTTAATGCATCTTAAATTCTACGGTCATAAATGCATTAGATAAATGTCTTAATAACAGTTCATTTAGAATAAATTATTATATGCAATGGTTGTAAAAGGAATACTTAAACACGAAATTAAAAATTTCATTTTTAAAATCTCTAAAAGTTTCTAGATGGTAAGCAAGAGAGCTATAAATAAAATATAACTACTCTAAATATGCATGCAAAGGATGTATTCCTCGAATAATGTTTGCAATATTAAGTCTTCCATTTGCTACATTAATTAAATGCATTTTCAAAGGTTTGTTTAACCAGGAATTAATTAATTTTCTCAAGTTAGTAGAAAAATACTAATTACTAAAAGAAAGCTAAATTATTTTAAGCGAATGGCTTACCATGCCTCTATCATATATAGAATATTTTTAATAACTTGATAATTTTGGTGACAATGGTACTACGCCACAGACTTGTCAACGAACCGAGCTTCCACCGAGCCAAGCCCAGCCGAACCGAGCCGAGCAGAGCCGAGCTTGAGCAAAGTACTGGATATACAACGAGTCCAAAACTAGCTTTTTTTAAACAAAGCATAGTACTACTTATTAATTTGATTATGCAGGATTTTCATATTTTTTCATTCAATATGCCTTTCTTTTAATTATAATCTTATATTAGAAATGTTTATTAAATAATGGGAAGAACTATGTCAAAATACTGAGACCGCAATATTTTGAAAAAAATATCACGCTAAAACTACAGTTATTGAAAGATTTTATGTGGCGAGCTGAGCCGAGTCGAACTTACTCAAAGCTTAAACGAGCCGAACCGAGCTTAGAAATTACGGCTCGTTGACAAGTTTAGTATAGATGTAGACTTGACTCAATTCTCGATAAATGTCTGGCACCGTCCATTTTCAACACTGTCTTGAAGTATAATTGATGATTTTTAGTAGACAGAATGTGGATCCTACACTAAAGATCAATACAAGCACAAAGCCGTGCATGAAAAACAGATCTCGGTTTGCTATTATTATTTTAAATTTAATGGCAAATTGTTGAGGAATAAATTCGATTTTTGTGTGCATTTAAAATGATATTTTGTTGAAATAATTCAACAATGAACGAAAAATTAAGCTTGAAATTACAGAAAGCTTGCTATAATTCCTAGACAGACAGACAGACAGTCAAAAATATATGATCTACGTAGGTGTTCCCCTTTACGCTTATGTAATTAATAGCGTAGAATAAAATTTTATGAACTAAAATGGCGGGAAACGTAGGTGTAAGTCTGTTTCATGTAAACGCTTATCATAATCGCATGATGCAATAAACTCATTAACATGATTAGTGGATGTAGGTGTGGGGAGGGGAGTGACAAGGTTTACTAAAGAAACAGTTCATCAAACAAAATCATCTAAATTTAGTGCAAAATCAATGAGTAACTGAAAAGTTTGTGCAAAAAAACGCATTGCGTTGTGATAAATTTTTTAAAGAAAAAATTATTTTTGAACTACAACGTAAATCACACACGTCGTGTAGATTGACAGTAGTGTTAATCTTGTAAAAAAATAACCTGCAGAACAGTTTTATTTTTTATAGCAAAATAAGGAAACCAAATTTTGATTAATGATCCATCAAGGTATTTATTGTATTATAGATTGGAAACCTTTTCTCTCTGAATTTCATATATATATATATATATATATATATGTATATATGTACACGCAGGTAACGTGCATGCTGTCTTCAAGTAAGCCCCCCCTTTTCGCCATTTCTGGCTGCGCCACTAAGCAGAGCCTTATTTTTTGCAACAACATGTACGAAAAATGCGTACATTAAAGAGAATATTTATAAAGAATTAAGTCATTAAAAGTTACAAAAAGATAGACTTATCTCAGACAAAATTAAATTAGGATAAATGAAAAATGCTGAAAATGGTATAGCTCTTCACCAAGGTCGGTGTTTTGATTTGCGAACGTGATGAATTTCTTTTGACATATAATCCTACTACCCGAGCAAAATGACGTCAAAAATGTTTCATGTTGCGCGATCAATATTTAAATAACGTGGATAAAATTCTTGGAAATATTGGGCAGCGGAATCTCATTCATTTGTAAATAGTAAGCAGGTGTCACCGCGTCGTTTCTGAAAGTAAAAAATAATATTTTGTTTGCACAGTTCGATACAGAGCCTTATAAATAAAAAATCAATTAGTGACCAAACGGTGTCTTTCTTGTTGGAAAAACAGAGCATACCATGTGAATGGAAACACCGCAGATGGCAAAGAAAATTTCCCCACTCATTCGAAATGCTGTGGCTTTATCCCGCTCCTCTGGATCTTTCGACTGATACATAATGAGGCCACTGAATGGAATTGTGTAGAAGGTGAAAGACAACTGTAGACTGATGTAAACGGTGAAATAGTACAAAAATAGAAAAACTTGCGAGCTAGGTCCCAGTGGAACGTACCTAAGTAAAAAGAATGAAGCGTTAAGGATTTAATTATCTATAATTACTAAAGTAAAAGAAAATCAATTCTGTGTCTAGACAATTCTAATGAAACAATTTTTTTACATTAAAGATAATCACTATAGCTAGAAATTCTAAGAAACTTCAAAGTTTACTTAAACACAGGCAAACAATCCGCAGTAGTTAATGAAAATAAATGCGGTAGAGCACCCAGCCTAGCCGTGTTAGGCAAACCCATTTACGTAATGCACAAAAAATTACATTAAATATCCAATATTTACAAAATAAAAAATGCAATAAATTAGAAAAAGGTACTAAGCAATTCACAACCAATATACGAATAAACTGTTTCTTATGAAAATTCTACAACAAACAGTTTGTGTTAATTGAAAAAGTTCTTTGCATTAAATGTAATTTGCAAGTGACAATAAAGTTTTTACATTTACAACAAACTGTCATAATGAACAAATGTCAATTTTTTAAAAACTAAGAAGAGGAATTGGTTCGAACTCTTCATAGGTTATTGGTGAACGTTATGATTGTAGACACTTTCTTGGAATTTGTGATAAATTTCGTTTTAGTCGAAACTGTTAACAATCAATCTCATTGATGCAGTACATCTACGTGTCAACGAAGATTCAGTAAAAAATCCGGATTAAATTACACAAAAAATGCATTAACTTTAAAATGCCTAGGAATTTTTTTAAACCTTAAATGGTTTTTGAAGCAATTTTAAATGCCCCAAATTTGTAAGCAGCAAATGATTTTGTGTACCATGCGGCGCCTGAATGAGATTTAAGGGTTTATCGGTCAGACAACAATTGTATTTTATAAAAAAATAACACGTAACAAGAACAATTGTAGTTTATAAAAAATAACACGTAGCAACAACAAATAATCACAAATAATGTCCATCATTTTCAACAATTTTAACTAAATCATCTATAAGTTTATCTTTTTCATGTCGCCAAGTGGCCATGGGAATATGACGTAATGTTTCATTCAAGAAACCCTGCAAATCATTACAGTTTTCGAATGGGGGTCGATTTCTATGCTTATCAGAAAGATATTTGTTTACAAATCTATCCAGAATATTAAAATCCGGTGAATATGCCGGTTGCTTCAGTAAATTGATATTTTTTTCTTGTAAAAAGTTCATTGTGTACTGCGACGTGTGAGGTCGAGCGTTGTCTTGAACGAAAATCCAATTATCAAAAGTCAAGCTTCTGTTGTATCGACCAAATTTTTCATTTAAGTTTTTCAAGAAGTCAACATATCTTACACTGTCGATATTTTGATTGTTTGCAACTACCGCAGCATAACATTTACCCTCCATAGAAACAGCTATAATGGCGTGAGATTTCTTCTCGAATTGATTTCTTTTCACCACTTGAGTTGGCATTGTCATCTCATCACCTGCACTACTTACCCAGCACCTAAGACTACGCTTGTTAGCGATACTCCTGTAGTAGAACCATTTCTCGTCTACCATTATTAGTCTCGACAATTGATCACGATTCCTAAGAATGGGAAGCCACTCGTTTGCTGCTGTCACCCGATTTTGTTTCATAATGGTGGTAAGATAATGAGGTATCCATTTTTGGCAGACGGACTTCAGTTGTAACTCATCATGGATAATTCTCTGAATCACTCCATGACTAGAATCAAGCATTTCTGCCAATTCATCGATGGTTAAATTTTGATTTTTAGAAATTTCATCACGTACACGATGATTCAGTTCCTCGTGGTTATCATTTTTTGGCCTGCCACTAAATATTCTTAGATCTGTTGTGGTGTTTCTTCCGTCTTTGAATTCTTTCACATAATGTTGCACAGTTCTAACTGAAATAACATTTCCAAAAATTTTCACTATATCATCATGTATAACCGTAGATTTTTCACCAAGTTGATGTCGCACACATACGTAAAAACGAAGACTTTGAGAATCGTAGTTCATCTTTGTTTAGAATCAAAATTGTGTGTGGCGGAAATAATTTTGTTGATAAGCAAGTTGAACGAAACTCACGCGTGTTTTAAACAAAATGTTGTGTTTAAAACACAACATATTTGTTATAAAATACAATTGTTGTTGTTACGTGTTAAAAAACGCAAAGTATTTTGGTCTGAGCCAATATAAATGAAAGAAAACAGTTGAGATTAGGTGTTGTTCCCTATAGGCTTTAGACTTTCAAATTACCTGTGTAATAGGAATGGAGAAATATGACGCGTTGAAAAATCATTAATCTTTTCAAGTGCTTAAAGACATTGATGCATTTTAGTATAAATTTTCAGCATTACATAAGAGCGCGTTCGCAAATAAATGTCAGCATCCTACGATTTCTAAATTTTCTAATACACTGAGAAAATATTTGAAAATGTGGGTTGTCCTTTTAAAAAGGCATTTTCAGATCAAGGTTACGAGTTGAAAAATACAATTACATAACATGTGAAGAAATGACATTGATTCAATACTAGGTGCAATAACATCCTAGATTTCAAAATGCATCAGTGTATAAGACTAGCTTTCAGAATATTGAAACACTTATGAAGTTAACAAACGAAAAATAATTATAATATAATATAAATAGAGCCATTATTGCATTTAACTGTATTTGTTTTATCAAAGGATTTTATGGGATCAACGAAACATACAATATTATGTAGGAACTTCGTCACTAATATATGACAAGCTTATTACGTACATTGCATAGATTTACAAGTAAATATCAGACAGAAGCACCATGGTTTCGCATTAAATCCAACACAAATAATTCTACAGTGAAAATGGCAGAAATTCCAATATCTTACGCATTTTGAAATATTTAAAAATGTCTAGAACAGGGGTTCTCATTGGAGGGGGTGAATTTAGGGATTGAAAGGGGCAACTATTGCAGAATTTTACAAATGAGATCGAGAACATTAATTTTGGCATTGTCAATACTTATAATGTACGTGCAAATTTAGCATAAGAAAATTGTAAAAATTATGAAAGCAATGATGCAAACAGAATCATTGCAAGAAATCATTTTTCAAAAAACTTTACTTTCGTACAGAAGAAAACCTGTTTTTGTTTAGATTTTTGATGGCATAATTTACATATTAAATTGAATTTTTGAATTGTTGCTAATAGCTTGAACATGAAATATATGTAAAAACATGTTAATGAGTGAAATTGAGAATGATTAAAAAGAAACATTAATGAATGAAAGATTTTACAAGTAAAAATTTATTCAAAAATGTCATTCAGTGGTTATCCTTAAACAGCTTGTTGTCCCACATTTTCATTTTCAAACACTTTTCTGCAAGCCTATTAGGAAATTAACAAACTGTTTGTGAGTTTGCATCCATAAATAATTAACATTTGTACAAAATTGCATTGGAGTACCAGTTGTACTTGAAAACTTAACTCTTTCTTGATGAGATAAAAATAACGATTTCTCTCATTTAGTCATGTTCATAGGGATATCATCTAACCTCAAATATTTTTTCTTAGGCCCACAAAAGAGCCCACTGACAAAAGTCAGAGTTCATGGCCACTACAAGGCTCGCAACAAATCAGAATTCTAAAACATAATTGAAAGTTGAGTGATGTACGCTCAGAGTTGGAACCGGCAAGAAGTTTTAAGGCCAGGCCGTAGTTGGCCGGCAATAATACCGGAAGGTCGGTAGATTTTATTTGCATTGTATACTTAATATATATATATATATATATATATATATATATATATATATATATATATGTTTTAATCAAGAAAATTGACATGGTGATAGAAAAATCTGATATTGCATAACGCAATTGTCCAACTATTATAATAATATTTCTAGCATAACAGAATTTTGATATTTTCTGTACATCAATTCTTTGCATAAATTTAATCAGTTTGTTTAGTTAGTATATTTTGTGTGATTGTTAAAATATATAAAACAAGGAATAGTATTATCAATCATTAGGATTTACATTGCTGCGGGATTTGACCTCACTTAACATTGAATAATAAAGAAATATGTAAACAAATAAATAGATTTTTTCCGCTAAAGCCAAACATAATTACTCCTCTAGTAGGACGTTCTCACCTGACATTTGCATTTGAATGTGTTTGGAACCGAAAATCGTTTAAATATGTTCAGTTTCCCATCAAATATTAGAAAAATACAAGCATTCAAGCTTCTTTATTTTTTTGCAGTTTTTTAAATTTTTAAGTGTAAATTCATCTGATTAATTTTTTTCATTGTCATCAACTTTTGTTAATATTAACACTAGTTAGTTCAATAAACCACTGAAACAAAATTACATAATCAAGAACAGAATACCTCAATTTAAAGTCAATATTAATGAGAGATTCCAAAGAGATAAATTTAAGTATTATTCTAATTTCAATGCAGTAGCCTACTGAAAAAATTTATGAACCTTTGATTTTCATAGGATTTTTTCCAAAAAAACCAAAATATTTCCTACTTATCAAATAAAACAATATTTTTGGTATTTTGGCCTGTGAACGGAGGGCAATTTTATAGGCCTATCTTAAAATTTCCAAGCGGCTGCAGGCCGGAAAATTGCCGGTTCCATTTGTGTGCGCTTAAAATTTTCTTAGGAAGTCGTCGTAGATAAGAAAATTCTTGGTGTTCTTTTAAAAGGAAAACCATTTTCACATTTTCAAAGAAAAAGAAATTTGGAAATCATGCGCCATGGACACATAATCGACTTGAAACTTTCGATTTTTCAAAAAAAATTAAATTCCTATTTTGCAGCACATGGAAGCAACGCCGACGTTGAAAGGTTTTTTATTTGTAGATAGAGCTACCAAGTCCATTGAATTTTCACATGCACAAAGTCAGAGGTAACGGTGCGGAAAGCACCGGGGATGGTGCATTCGCGTAACGCACGCCTTAGTGGAACAGTGATCAAGCGTGGTTTTAAAACGTAAATGAAAGAGGAGACGCTCATTATTTTGTGGTACAGCCTGATTTAGCATAGCTTTTTTTAATTCGGGACCTATGAGGCTATGAACGGCTAATTATTTCAAGGAATTATAAAAAATTTAATATTTAATTCTTTACATGCGCTCATATAAAAAATATCAAACATCTACCCCCTTCCTAATTTTTAAGTGGTTTCCCGCCACTGTTAGAAAACCTTTACATGCAAGAATTAACAAGAGATGTAAAAGATAGTGGCGGCAAAATTAGTAGATTATATCTGGTTATAGGAGTATAAAATTTGATTATATCTGGTTATAGGAGTATAAAATTTTAGAATACAATAATGGATTGTAAAAAGATCATTAAAAAGGCAGCTATATACAAATAATATTAACTACATTAAATATTGATGTCAATTATTGTTGATAAACAGAAAACTGGCATTTCAAAGGATCACATATAGTAAACGAAAGAAATTGAATGCTTTCGGGTAAAAATGAAAATCGATGTTGATGACGCTAAAAACAAGGCAGATTCTACAAAAAAGCTACCTTGGGATTAAATAAAAACTATATCTTTAATAAAATATGGCTTTCATTTCTGAGCAAACCAATCCAGTAAAGTGATCGTTGGATAAAAATAATTTTATCTTATATTCCAGGGTGCAAATAATTCAACACCTGTAAGCTAGTTGTAAATTTAGTAACAATAATAGCATGTTTGAAGACTTAACAATGAGTATTTTACTAAAAAACTCAATAATTTAAAATGACTTAAAAGTTTCAGCGTTATTTTAAGCAATTATTCTCACAAAAATTAATATATAAGCACTAAAAGGCTTGGTTTAAAAATAGAAGAAAAACTCTAGCAAGATGCAAATTGATCGAGTTTGTAGATATTCATCACAACTTATAATATCGTAATTAATTTTTTCATATACACAGTTTAAACAGAAATTAATGCCAAAAATAACTATTTATAATGAATGTTTTTTGATAAATCAGTTACCTAAAAAGTTAGCAGATTGAACTATTTTTTATTTAATTAGAGTATTTTCAGGACAATTTGGGTCATTATTATATATATATATATATATATATATATATATATATAAAGAAGAACAACATAGCTTCAATCTTCATTTTTCACTCTAAATGCTAACTATCGCGTTTTAAAACAGTATGTAATAATGTAATTGCATATGAATTAAATTAGAATGCATCGCATAGTTCAAGTAAATTACTCATAGAAAACTTATCCTTAAAAAGAAAGAGGCAAACAAAGGTGCGTTCAGAGAAACATCTTTTGATGCATATCATTTGATGTACACGTCAAAAAGATGTTCGTCTGCACGCACTTTCATAAAAAGCATACTTCAAAAAGAAACTCGTCTGAACGCATATCGTTCATTTGAATATCAACAGAAAGTTTGGTGAAATAATTGTATGCGGCTAATCATAAAACAAGATTTCTCACACATTCATTCAGTTGCAGCCTTTGAACATTCAAATAAATGTGAATTTATAATTCTCATTGAATATTATTTAACCCTATCTTACCTGAATAGGAGGAGGGAGGCGATTTGACACCCTTCCATATTTTTAGATATAACTCAGAAACCGATTTTTTTAAATAAACTATCCTTTCATGACTTTTTCTTTAAATTGTTCTAGAACTTTTGTTTAGTGTTGATCGAATGTAGTGTTTCATAGATCTTAGAGGGGTCAAATCAGCCCTCTCAGGAATAACTGCTACAAAAAAGCTAAGATAAAATAGGGTTAACCTATTAATTAACAAAAACCCGGAAAATAGTCACTATATAGTTTTTAAATATGTCTAAAATAGTTAAATTGGTTGCTGTAAGAAAATTACATTTTTGGTTGTAAAATGGCTCTATGATACGTTATGAAGTCAAATAAACATCCTGATACAACATATTTACAACTTCAAACAAAAAAGAACAGATTAGAAACACTCCATCTGTCGTCAAAACGACATTTAATTAGCATTTGTAAAGAGATTTTGAAAACTATATTGCTAGTATAAACTGTTTTTTTTAAGAAATTGGACAATGATATACATCTTCCGGATATATTTTGTATACAAGTCACCAACTATTACAGCAGGTTGACCCTAAAAACCAGTTATTCCTTTGAAGACTTACCAGATATTTTTAGCTTTAGGCAAAGAACTTTTTTTCCGGTTCCTAATGATCAGTACTAATTTTTTTAGATGTGGTTTGTTCAGTTGCAATATTTTTGTTAACAGTATGAAATGAATATGCATTGTGAAAAAATCCATAAGTTGGTGCAAATCGCGGAGCAACCGCGTTTCAAACTAAATGCAACGATAAAAATCAGCTCACAGATCTCTACATGCATACACGTTTTCTCAGGACTTCCGGGACGACCCAGTTTTTAATAGTAAAATTTCGGCCCAGCCAGAAATTTGCCAAGGAAATTTGAGGAAAGCAGAGTATTGCGTGGTCAAGGTTTCATGGGATTTATGGGAATCAATATTTCAGTGTGACTGGGACCATAAAAAGCAAATTTCAGCTGTATTAAAAAATTCAAACCTGGCCCGGCTACCATTCTTGTAAAATAGCACAACCTAATTTGGGTCAGGAATATAAAACTTTGTGTCACATGTATGGGGAATAACTGTCCAGCATGCTATCTTTGGAATTCCATAAAAACCCTTAAAAGAGTTTCAAAAAAATACTAACTACCCATGAATGCTTGTTCATCTCACTGTTCCACATTTGGAAATTTTGATTGTCTCTCACTCCTCGGACACGTGTAATCTAGTAACCTCCGATCATATATAATCGTGACAATGACTAAATATACTATATTCCCTATAAGATATTAATTTTTTACTAGTCTAGAAACATTCAATTTCAAAGAGCATTGGGACTGGGGGTGGCCCAAGACTAAACCCAAGACCTGGTGTTGCACGAAAAACAATACTCCAACCAATTTTAGATTTAGATAAAATTCAACCAATTTCGTGCTAAACTCGAGTAATTGTGATCACTGATCGAGTGACGTAATTCAAATGTGTTTTACGTATTCGCGTTAATCGTTGTAACGCAGAAATGTTGCAGCAGTTATTCAATTCCAAGAAATAATTTGTGATTGCTTTGGGGAAAAGAGTTTATAAATGAAGGAAGAAAGCGTGCTTTAGCCTAATTGAGAAGCTAATTGGAGATAAGAGGTATGGTGGAACTAGATTCAGGTTGTCAGCTAAAGCGCCCATTCCAAATGATTGGCGTGGGGAAATAAACCAAGTATTGTAAGCGTTGGTTCTCACTAAAACCGAATTGCTACCGCGCTGTCTGAGAAGGTAGATTTTAGGAGTAGAAAGGAATTATTTACTTGTCTATTCTCTAAAAAGTTACACTATTCATTGAGAAATTGTTAACAGGCGCCCACACATCCCCGTATTACAAAGACATGATTAGAAGCCGCTTTAAGGATGACTACATACGCAATGAAATAGAATGGTAGACACTTCGTGAAGGAGGCGCACAAGGCGCTTTGTTACCAGGGGTGTTCATCCAGTAGTTGTACCTAACAATAATTCCAATACAAGGTACAATTATTGTGTCATTGCGGGACAGCATTTTACATTTTCATAGGGATGATAATTAAGAAATGTGCGACAATACTACTACAATATAATACTAAAAGTCCCTTCTTGTTATATATAAATATATACATACAGGCTGAAAAATAGATTACCTATCAAAATTTTCAAAACATCAAACAACAACTTCATCTTACGATGTTAACCCGAAAATTTCTCAAAATGTCATAAAATGTATAGAAAGAATTGATGCTAGTGAATTTGAAAACGGAAAAACAAAAAAAGAAAATTCTATGCACATTTTTATAAGAATTACCGAGAGACATTTAAAAATTTTAAAAATTTAAAAATATATTTAGGTCTTTGATCACCAAAAAATTCCCACTTACGCCTTTCTTTGCAATTAAAATTTTTCTGCATCGGTGAATGATCTCAAGTATTCCAATCCCTTGTTTTAAATGTCCTTAATTGATTTTCATAAAAAAGTGTGCTCCTATAGATTCAAATTAGTAAGATTGCAAACTATTATGTACTCCCAGCTAGTTTAGAATATTGTAGTTTGTAGTTGGGGCCCCATCAATTCCAAATTCAAAAGTATGTGATTGACAATGCGAAATGCGAAAATGAATGAAAATATTTATTGTTTGGCAGCGGTTGACTGCTCTCAATAAATAACAAAACATTACGCATTGTCAAATATCCCATCAAATTAGCGTGTGCAGAGACAAATTTGACAACTGAAGTGAACATTGTATAGCATATGAGCAAAACAAATATTAACTAGATTTTGAGTAAACAACACTGAATCCCAAGATAATTTTAGGTTTCTTGGTAAATACGATGAGGAATGTTGTCTAAATAACATCTGCAATTGTAAAAGCCCGCAACAAATTGATTTTGTTCTCAAAAAGCTTACTTCTTATCATGTCAAATAAACTTGTGATAAAGTGAACGAGAGAATGGTTAGTGGAGACATTGTCTCTTGCGTCCTCTTTGATACCCTAGCAAAGAAGATAATGTAAATAGAAAAGGTTTTTTAAATTATTCAAGAATAATAAAATGCTTAAACTACCTCAAGAAAATACTAAAATTGATGAAACTAGCAAAGCACTTGTTACACTTCGAATCAAAGTAAATTCTCTCTATTCAGTGCATATTTTTCACTTCCAAAAATTTCTTCGGGTAAATTTCTAATAGGGATGTTTAGTTTACGTTGATGGTAGAGACAGTTTGGGGCTGCATGTAGGGAAGAGAGTATGGCCCGCCCTGCGAATCAGGATATCTTTGTTTGGATCAAACACTCTTATAAAATTCGAGTCAAGTAAGATTTCAAATCTCGAGTATTGTCCAGGCACATAGACTCATCAAGATCATTAAATATTGCAGTTAGCCAAAATTTGTAATTATACATATATCATTAAATAATTAATGTCATAAAATTCAAGGTGGCCTGTCAACTATCAGTTGAACAAAAGTGTGAAAGGTGAAGGTTACTCGATTTCAATATATAATGTTCCTTTGTAATGCATATAGTTGTAACTACTAATCTACTTCTTGGTTTGCAATAAACCATCAAATCTCTGGATTCCTCTTCCAAATCTAGGATGAAATTCAGAAAATAGTAGGCCGCAACACTTGGCAATTAATACTAGTGAATGTAACGGGGAATTACTTTTAAAAGCTGTCCTCGTCAGGTGAATATTGCATCACCCCTGGGACAGTGGAATATCATATATCAAGCTAATTGCCATTGAAAATTTAAGAAAACACTTTCAAAAAACACCATTCTGAACAGATTGTTAAATGAAATTGGATTCTGTGAAATGTAAAGGAGGAATTATTTTTAATTAGCAAACCGTAAAACGAAACCTGAGGCGAACTGTTTAAATAACATTTACGTCAATGGATTTGAACTTATCCAGTAACGTGAATCCAATCAACTTTGTTCCCGCGTGAATTTTAAAAATAAATCATTATTACACAAAATTGCTACTTTGGTTCAGCTCAACTTTATTCACACTGATTCATTATGTTAGTCATTACACATAGACAGTGATATCTAAAATTTCAAACATTTTTTAGGGTAGGCGCACTGACGTAGCTAGAGATTCAGCATTTTCTTAAAGGTCGATTCATATGCTATTTGAAATTTTTTTACTAATACAAGAAGGCCTGATAACAGACTTGTCAACGAGCCGAGCCGAGCTTGAGCACAGTATTTGATATACAACGAGGACAAAATGAGCCTATTTTAGACAAAGCAAGTTCAATTTGATTTTGGAGATTTTTCTTATTTTTTGCAGTCAGTATGCCTTTCTTATAATCTTATTTAAGAAATGTTTATTAAATAATAGGAAGAGCTATGTAAAAAATTCTTTGAGCACAATATTTTTAAAAAAATAACGAACTAAAACGAGCCTTATTCAAAGATTTTACGTGGCGAGCCGAGCCGAACTTACACAAAATTTAAACGAGCTGAGCTGGGTAATGTCGGCTCGTTGACAAGTCTGGCTAATAAAGTCATACATGGTTAGAACCGGTTGGGTTCAAACTGCTGCTGGGTCGGGTCGAGATATTTGAACCGGTAAAATGGCATAAATTTTAAAAATCAATAATTGAAATTATCAAAACTATAATTGTACTTGTTAGGCAGGGTTGGCAAAAAGGTGTATTTTTCCAAAAATAACGTTTTAAACGTGTAAAACAATGCTCTTAGGCCATCATCAAGGTACTAAAATTTTACTAAAAATACATATAGCAGCAAACCTTGAATTATGATAAACTTATCGACATTTATTTTTCGTTGCATACACAAACAAAACCCAAGTTTTACGGTTCTATATACATTTGGAAAAAACATTTCAAAAAATATGCAAAAAAACAGTTGTTTTAAATATTGTTTAAAACATGTTTTAACAGTTCGTGTTTAAGACAGGCCAACCATGTTGTTAGGGTAATATTAATGTAGACATCTTAATAGAAAATATGAATAAATTTCTTTTTGAATTGTTATTCCCATACAATTATTGAATTTCAGTTTTTTGTCAAAAGCCGGTCAACTGGCATTTAATTTCAGAACCTCAATCTTAACCGGTTCCACCCATGATATAGATATACTCATGAAAATCAATGGGTATAGCTAAATGGGTACCATTGAGTAATGAGTATTCATAAAACAGCAGGAGAAATTGTATGCCCAGGAGACTATGTTCCATGGATGTGAAAAAATTAAGTGCACTATAATTTTTGATTCAATATTTTAAAATATAAGAAAGCAAAAGATAAAATTATCGAATTTTATCAAGTTAGTTATTAATTTTCGATACACTAAAATTTTAACACCGGCCTTGTGTACGTGGCCGGGTAAACATCACACTTCAACTCACAATAGTCCAAAGTTATACTGCGTCTCGGTAAAAATCTTATGTCGACAATGTTGTACAAATATTTAAAACGCCCGATCTTAAAACCCGATTGCGCTCGAGTAGAACCAATTGAATACTTCTCCTTTGTAGTTTTCACAACAAATACAAGCCTAAGGCATTAAGTAAAATGTAAGAATCGTATTTAAGAATGAATGTTACCTATCAACTAAAGGCTGAATTATGCCCAGGGAAGCTACTTTAAAATTCTACTTGGTCATTAATCTTTGGAAGACAGCAAACTCATTCATTCAATAGGGAAGAAAATAAATTATCTAAATAATTACTCCTAAAACAATGCTTTGTAAATCATCGTTACACGTGCCAATAGAAATGGTTATAATATAAATGCTGGAAAATGGTAATGAATTATATCCAATGAAAGCATCAAGTAAGTTAAGGATGGTTTTTATGTACACTGAATTAGATAATAACATTGATGTCGGCGTCCAATGTAGAACTAATTTTTTTAACTTTGGAATAAAAGTTTTAGTTTAAAACCAATCAAAGCGATTAAACCTTTTGAAGTCTTAAAAGTACATTTGGATTAAAGTGGTTGCAATAGGGTGTAACATTCACATTATCAAAGGGCGAAACGAGGTCTATGATTGGGGTTCAAAAACTAGTCCAAGCCCAGTGAATTGATCCACATCTCGTCCCTAGCTAGAGATTGTCCAACGTTGTCGCAGTGAAATAATCTGCTTCGCCCACAGTGAAACATAAAACAGCATATTGGAAATTGAGAGTAACAATATTTAGAAGTACCAATTTTGAAATCCCTTTCATTTCCAATCTACTTGATTTATACACGAATTGTTAATCAAATTATCCTTGTACACCATTGTTATTAAGATTCGCTTTTCTCTTGACCTTCTGAATGCAAATGACGTACTTTAAAAATACATGATAGACTCTTCGTCTGACTATCCTCAATCGCAAATAATTTCTGCCGCCAGGTGCTGATGAATTTTCCACACATAGTGAAAACTGTTTAAAAATGAGCGAAGACGAGTTTTTGATAGCATAGTTAATATATGCAAAATTTATCTGAGACAAATCTGAACTTTTGAATAACAACAATTTGCGATCTGAACACTATCTGCCATTTGTAATAAGTTGTTTTTGAACTCTTGCACTTTGTTTACATGTAGCTAATTGCAATTTAAACTTATAATCAATTTTTTATCAAACACATGTCCTGCACTGAGGACCGACAATATGCTGTGAAAAAAACAAACGATCTTGAAATTAGAAAAACAAGTTGTAACATATGGTGTTGAAAAGTTTATGATCGCCAATGTGCCTGCGCAACAATAAAAATTTTTAAACCTAGTAATTCATTGGAGAATTCTTGTGTAACATACAGAGTTGACCTCAACATCTCACCTCAATGTACAATTGTAATATACTCAGTTAAGTATACAGATCTGGAAAAAGTATATATTGAAGGCTTTACAAAAATCAAGTATCACGTTAAGATAAATTTTTGAAATTTCGATACGATTTTTTCCAATATAATACGAGATCAGAACAAAAAAAACTGGGAACGTCATTATTCCGAGTTGGTAATAATATTGCAATGGATCATTCACACACAACAACTAAACAGGCGTGCTTTTATGGTGGTGGGGAGTCGGTAACCCCCCTTTAAAAACCATTTAAACATTATATCAAATTGCGGATCTTTTATGTGACAATTGACACAAAAATTTGTAGTGATTTTCATAAGGCTAAAAACCAATTTTTTCAAAAAAAATTTCAGCGTTCCCTTGATTTAAAATCGTTTGAAAAAGACTCGTTCTCATGTGTATTACACACACCTTAAAGTTTGTGGTGAACCTCATAGATCATCGAGATTTTTGAAAAATATAATTAAATTTTATATAATTTGCAAATATACAATCATTTTATAAAAATTCTAGGACCGCGCCTGAAACGAATATCAAATGTGATTCGATTTGATATGCAAATACTACAGCCAGGTTGTCATCTATTGTTGAAAGCAAAAATTTGAAAAGCAGTCTAAAATATTTGACCTAGAGCAGGTACTAAGAAATGAAACGTCAATTTTGATGATTCAGCGAAAAATAGGTTTTATGTGTCATTATAAGCATAAGTATCTGCTACCGTTTCTAGTTAACTATTCAAAATTTTTCCATTGAATCAAACTTATGAACTTGAACATGTTTTGTGGAAGCAAATTATGAAACTCAGTCTATTACCACTAAGTTCACAAAAGAATTTTGAATTATCTAAATACTTAATTAAGTATAGTAAAATTATTGCCATAAGATAAATCTACAAATGAATAAAAACCAGCACACAACTTTTATGTGGCGTCAGCAGTCTGGAAATTTCCACTTAAGGGCCACTCAAATTAGTCATCTGACGTCATATATATTCGATTTGATAAAATCAAGTCTCAATTTATCTTTTAAAAATAAATTATGTGTGCTACAGAGAATTTCAATTGCAACTATCGTTTGTAAAATTATCAGCGAATAAACCACATCGACGCTGAAAATCTAAGGGACTGTGGGTGTCGCAAAAAGTAATAATTGCGCAGTTAAATGACCTCATATTAAATTTACCTTCCAAAGATTTTAAATGCTTTTGACTTCCAAAACTAGTGAGAATACTCGTCGNACATACATATATATATATATATATATATATATATATAGGTATATTTGTATATAGTTATATACATTGGTGACCATAAAAATCTAACGACTTTTGAATTTTGTAAAATATTCATATACAGTGTTTTTCACAAGAATTAAGTCAGACATTGACTATGGTACAGTACAGCAAATGTGGAGCACACCTCCATGTTGGTTATCTCCAAAGTTTTATATGAAAGTAGATTTGCTTTGTAACCTCTTTTAAAGTAACTCAACATTTTCAATGTGATTTACATCTCGGTGTCGATCTAGTCATTTGGAAAAGGAAGTTGATTTTGTTCTCTGACAAAACGATTAAGTTGTTCGAGGTTGATAACGGGGGCCTACAATGTAATATATTAAATCTTCATATCATGAGTGTCCTTAGGACTGTACAATCAAAGTTATACCGATTGCTTGCAAAGTTGTTGACTGTGTATGTGCCTATATTAATTGAAAACGGCTGAGACCAAATATTGTAGTGGGACTGGTTAATATGCGGCTGGGACGAGAAATGAATAAGCTAGGACTACGAATTTCAGAAGACTACCCATAGCTTTGGTCAATGTCGGGTAAAATTGAAGTTGCTCTGTTAGATCACATCTGACCAAAAATTTATGAGAATGGTATGAAACCGGACTCGAACTATTACTGATGCACTCCCCCCTCCCCCCCCCCTGTAAAATATTCAACATTAAAATTTCCTAGGACTGCTCAAGAGCATGGGGAATCCTTAATACAAAGCGAATTCCAATTGAATGTAATTTAATTCCATAAAAAGTATGACTATTTCAAAATATGTCTACTAGAATAATAGGATTATTAAATGTTAAATATAATATATAATCCATTTTTGTTCCTTTATCAGTGAAGAGGTTAAAGAAAAATAATTGGAGCAACTATTTGAAGGGGCATTTGGAAAGTTATTTAAAACACATTGATTGGTAATTTTTGATGAAGACTAGGGTCTCGGTGATAAACAAAAAATCAACAACTTCAATGCATTTCTTAAGGCTAACGCATTCGGGGAAATCGTAAATATGGAATTACCATATTTACATTTAAATTAGTTACAGATCCAGTCTAAGACGTCTGCCATGCATTCGATGACGTAAGTCGTAAATAACGATAGTGAATTCGCATGAAAATTATTTCAAAAATTTCGTTATATTTTATAAAACTTGTAAATTATTTGATTCTTCAAAACAGTTTCAGAAATCTGTTAGGGAAAAACTACATAAAAAAGACTTGATCGCCATTTTGCAATATCGGTTTTTTCATCCAAATTTTTCTTGCGCATATTTAGATAGATCTTTGGTAAAATTTCTCTATGCAAATGATCTTCTCGAGAGTGTACATTCTTTACCTTTGTAGTTTTTAACTATTCCAAATCTTATAACTTACTTTTGGAGAGTGTGCATTTTTGTTAGGGGCACGGCAGAATCCTGAAAAATGTATCAAAACGGTGGTACCAAGTCAGATTTGATATCTCCTAAAACATTACTAAAGCAAGACCCAAGAACATGGTTCAAACTTTTGATATGAGACTTCTATATACGAGTCCACTAGGGAGTGACAATATGAGGTAAACATGGACCGGGTCGGGTATAATCGGATACCCGATGCCAATCTCTACTGTCTACCCATGTGGACGAAGGATTCTAGACTAAGTTAAGAATGCAGTAAATGGAAATTTTGTATAATAATGCCGTAAGCACGGATCTTGATTCCAAACTTTTACAATAAACACTTTTCCTAAGGGCATAATGAAATATTGAAATTAGGTTGTAAAACAGCATGTGGTACGGAACGCTTATTTGTACTAAGTAGCGGAAGTAGTAAATTCAATTTTTGATGAAACTTACAAAATAATAAACCACTAATAAAACGAAATATATTCATAATTGACGAAGCATTGCAGCATAAAGTGTAAAATAATGCTAAACGATGCTAATAAAAACAAAACCCACGCAATATGCGTCTCCTACAAAAATTTCAAATGCTCCCGACAGGGGAAATGCTTGCTTTGGGCGAAGTTAGATTTTAACTTTACACTAGATCAAAACATGATTATTAAATGTAAATGGACAATTTGCTCAACTGTGGTAGGGCTGTAACGTAACCTGATAATCAACATGATAAAGCATGACATGAAAAACATGAAAAAACATCATAAATAAATTGTACAAGATACAACATGAAAAACATAATTTTTTGTACAAATTTTCCTGGGAATTTTATTAGTTTTCCATTATATTTTCAAAGCAATTCAACCTCTAATGTAACTTGTTTTCCAAAGAGTTTTATTGGAAAAGTTATAGTAGTTTGTGTCATTGTTGGAACCGGTTAAGCAAATCGAAAAGTTAGAAAGAAATTTTAAAGTGTACCTTACGAATGGACTTAAAATGGACTGAATTAGCATTAATTTAAATGGGCAGGGCGACTCTTGGGTCTAAATTTTCGGCCAATGTCTATCTCTGGGTATACTACAAAGCAAAACAGAAAGATTTTGTTTTTTACGCTAATTGTAATATATGTCATAAGTATATTGAGAGTTCCGAATTAAGAAAATTTGCAATAGGCCCCTAAATAGATGCATTTAAGAATGAATTTGAAATTTAAACAAGAAAAAATGTATGCTGGACTCGAACTCGTAAGCAACCAGGAAGCGCTGAATAATTATAGTTCTTTGGGCACGTCATAGACCAGAAAAAGGTATAGTCCCAAAGAACAAGTTAATTACCTCAAAAAATTTCTAAAATATAGATTCATTATAAAATAGGCTAAGCAAAAAATTTGGAAATTTCAAAGTGCTTCTAAATTTACTCAAGCGTGACAATACTCTGTGTGAATCCGATTAAATTGTATCTTACTTTAGAATAGCCTAATTTAAGTTTGGCAAATCAACTTTTAAAATATTTTCTGCTTCGAATGGACTCAAACAAAAGATGCAAAATTTGGACTCCCAGAGTCCCACTGGAAATGAACCGCTACTAAGTGTAAAGAAACGTTTAAAACTTTTTATATTATATCAAATACATATTTTTAAAAAACACGTTCAAAAAATTTTTGATTCGTAATTAGCGTTAATAATTGAGTTTAGCCATTAATATTTTGCGCTCTGTCTTGCTTCTCTGAAATTTTGATAAATCTTCTAAAATACCGAGCACCAAGTCGGATTGCAAACATAGTCGAAATAAGTTTAAAAAACTTAGAAAAAATATTGATAGTAACCTAGTGTTATTGATAGAAAATTGACCAGCCAGAACTTAATGATCTAAGCATTCTAATTTATAAATTCGTTATCAAAGGCAACAAACAAAGGTGATTATAATCAAGTAATTTATTTTCCCCGGTTCTTGTTCATTTGGCGTGAAAAAACGCTCTTGGATAAAATTAGTTCTGTTGTACTGAAACAGTTCCTGCTGCACTCTTCAAAGGATCGAGCAGCAATTATTCGAGAGAACACACATTGTGATTATAACAAGTCAATTCTACTGAGCTCCCAACTGCACATTAAAACGAGGCATACAATTGTATTTGCCACAGCTTCAACAGTGGCTATTGAGGGCTTTTGCCACTACATGTCCAGTTAAGCCTTATACCTGCTAGGCAGTAGCAAAAATTATTACCAAAGAACTCATGTAGATATTCAAAAATAACTCACAACTGATCATAGCTGTCAGGTTTATCCTATAATGCCAATAATCACTTCAATTGTTAGAAGTTCTTAACAGTCTTCCAAAAGAACTCGGTAGTAGCTATATGTGCTCAGACATTCAATCTTTGAAAAACCTACTTCGGGGCCCATAGAAAAAACACTAAAAAAAGACATTCAAAACTTCAGAAAACTATCCAATATTGAGTTTACTTGAGTGGAGGGAGTGATTGAAAAAAAAATCACTATTTTTGGTTGAAAAAAAACTTGATTGAACTTCAAGTTTTAGAATGCATGTTGTTCTACAATCTACCTCACCTGCATAAATAATTACAAGCAAGCAATTAAACAGGCGGGCGACCTTTTTTATACCATCATATAAATAAAATGAGACAGTGGAATACATTTATTGTCTGATAAACTAGAAGAGAAGACATATTCCTTCGATGGTTCAAGGAAATTTTGCAGGGAAATAAATATTTTACTTGCTTTTAATTGGTTTTCTAATGATTTATTCTTTCTGTTTGTTCATCATATATCAATTAGCACGCACTAGTAAGCCATTAAGAATAATAAAAGAGAGCTTACAATTGTTTGCGCTTTAAAATAATGGGACGACGCTCTGAAATCCAAGAACTAATCATTATATTATAAAATATGGTGGCACCCCCAAGCATACTGAGCTCGTGATCGGGATTTCTTCAATCTTGTTTGCTTAGTGAAACACCGCATTATCATAGCCTCACTGTAAATTAAATGATGCCCGGTTTAAGCCGGAAATGTGAAATTGAGATTTTAATGAAGTGAAAACAAACGAGAAGAAACATTACGCGGAAACACGTAAGAGGATCGGCCGTCTACAAAAATATATATCAATGTCGTTAATTGCTAAACCTTAGGTGAAGAGGGGGCACGTAGGGTGTTTAAAATTTTTAATATACATGTAATATTTTCAAGTACTTCTTCCCACCAATGCCTTTTAGCCCAAATATACCAAGATTTCCAAAATTGGAAAATATTGTTTGAAAAAGTATCCTTATGAACAACATCAGGCTGTTTAGAGTTAAATCAGATAATTCGTAATAAACGCCCATACTCTTACAATCTCACGGCTATTTAGTATAGAGTCTAAATCCTTCAGGATAATTTTGAATCTCTTTCACTTTGAAGATTAGTTTTATGTTGCTTTAACTATAGCTATAACCTTTATCAACAGGCTTGAATAATGAACGAGCTGTCCAGGACTATAGTTTTCACTAAATACTATTATTTTACCAATAGAGCATCATTCTCTAAATTATTATAGAAGTACATGATTAACCAATAAAAAATCTAATATGTATAAAAAGGGGAAACAAACCCACAAACATGGTTCAAACCAAATATACTTAAATTAATCATTTCTAAACCAAGTCGAAATTCAAGTGTTAACAGCAAAAACGTTGCTCACGTGAACATGACTGTATTCAGGAAAAACAACAACAGGTACATGTTTTGGGTTTCACACCGTGTTATGTAACCAGATTTGTCAACGAACCGAGCTTGAGCACTGCATTAGATATACAACGAGCACAAAACGAGCACAAAACGAGCCTTTTTTAAGCAAAGCAAATTTCTAGTTCTGCTGGTTAAATTGATTATGAAAATTTTTCGTATTGTTTCATTAAATATGTCTTTCTTATAATCTTATTTTAGAAATGTTTATTAAATAATGGGAAGAGCTTTGTAAACAAACCTTGAGAAAGCAATATTTTTTAAAAAAATATCGAGTCAAAAAGAGCCTCACTGAAAGTTTCTATGTGGCGAGCCGAGCCGAGCCGAGCCGAACTTACTCAAAATTAGAACGAGCCGAGCTTAGAAATTTCGCCTCGTTGACAAGTTTGTCTGTAACTAGTTTTCAGATATTTGCATGAGGTTGAGGGTCACTAAAAACTTTTCAAAAAATGGTCTAAACATTAATGAGGGAGGTAGACGCAATATGTAAAACTTCCTTGATACAAAACACACTGTCAGGCAACTTTCAGATTTCAATCTTCAATAAATGAATATGAATTACGGAGGAAACAAAACACATTCGCGACTGAATTAATGACTTCTGCTATGAAATTAGTTGTCATGACTTTAATAATCTTTTCAATGACAAAAGTAATTTAAAGTCTGATAAAGAGATAAGCGTGTTGTATCCCTAAATTAAAGATTAGCGAAAACAACAACAGGTGCGTGACACAAACTCCACCTAGCATTAATTTTAATAATATATTTTAACGATTTTTTTAATGATGCAAACAAAGTCAAGCGCAAGAGCTAAGGAACAATATTATTATTGGAGGGGCTGAACTGAGGTCCTTCCTATACAAAGCTTCAATTTCTCAAATTTAAGATGAATTGATGCAAAAAAACAACGATTGGGAGGGCTGGAGTCCTCCCAGCCACCCCTGTTCCTTAGCCTCTGGTCAGACGCAACCAACTACTTGATATTAAGTAATATTATTTCTAAATTTTATTATCATTCTTTAAATTTATGTTGATCATATAAGCTTCGTCTGGTTTTAATGCTGTTCGTTGACTAAAAACTTAAATTAAAAATTCTTCACTTTGCCTGTAAATTATAAATACAAGCATTTTTGTTTCAATAATCATAACATAGAGTTGGACAGAGTATCCATTTAGGCTTCCACAGCGCATTTAAAATCTTCAATAAATTTACATAAAACACTGGACATATATATATATATAAATTGAAGAATTTGGGGTTTATAAATAAAGATAATAAAAAATAAGGTCGTCGCTTTTTGGAAAACCCAGTGATGTGAGTATGACTGTGAATTTGAAGGATGAATCTGGATTGTATCTAATCGAGTGATATATAACAAGAAAATACATTGCAAAAAAAATGGTTCCTAAAATGCATGTAACTCTTTCAATAAAATTCTAAATCCAAAAAATCAGATGAGGAGTTGGCCTGACATTACACCATGTCTCTAAGCACACGTCACTATAACTAAATGAACTGCTCGCAATGTGGAAAATACAAAACATTGTGAATGTCCATTAAAGAACCCTTTGGTCATTCACAACAATCAAATTTCCACATACGCATCGGAGTAGACATCAAATTAGCAAGAAATCAGAATTGATAAAACGCGTGTTGCGGGAAAAGAAAGATTGAATATAGCTCTATACAAGACATTAACAAAAGTCATTTATCTAGGGAAATGACACGAAAACGTATTCAACCATGGCGCTCTTTCAACCAAAAAGCAATTAAATTCGACACTCTTAAATTAACCCACTGTTTAAAATAACTACTTGTACACTCTAAATATTAGTGTACAAGCCTCAAATAGCCAAATCCTTCAACACGTTTCAATCACGTTTGGAAATGGTTGACAATAATTGGAAATTATTCACGGTGTATTAAATGCTTATGCTTCAAATTCAACGTGTAGTTATAAGAATTAAATAAAATTAATGTAAAATTGATATATACAGTACAGGGGCGAATTTGATAAAAGTTCGATTCAACTTAAACCGTCTCGATCATTAGAACCAGCACTATATGTTTATAATTGAGATTTGCTAAAGTAACTAATCATGATTCCAAGCCCAATTCATTTAGTCAAATTTGAATAGGGCCGACAATTAAAAATTTCAGCTAATAAATATATTTCAAAAATTTTAAGTTAGTTCCAAGATTAACAATATAAATTCTTACCACAAAATACAATAGAAAATGATGAGAAAAGGGAGTGAAGAACCCATCCACAGACGAAGATTATTCCGCCGCGATTGTGATTTGTTAACTAGACTTCCGACCACTGGATCGGTCATTGCATCGAACACCCTCGCAGAGAATAAAATAATACTAACGTAAGTTGGTTTAACTTCCGCTGTTTCCAATAAATAGCTCTGAATGTAGACAAGACTAGTGACTAGCGACAAAGAGAGAGGACCCGCTCCAACAGCCAGCACCAGCTTTTGCCAAAAGGTCAAAGTTTCTGATGGGCACTTTTTCAGTTTCACAGACTTCCTCATCACATGAACTGTCGCTAAAATATTGAATTCATCCGACACGTGAAAGCCACAAGTTACGCCGCATACATTAAATGCTAAAGGACTGGACAAAAAGCGAAAGAAATTATTTCTATTATAGACAGTTGTAAACGCACGCAGAGCCGAAATGCCTCGCTAACGCGCTATTTCTCTATTCTAATTCTCCATTCGCGATCAGATTCCCTCTACTTGCTGAATTAAGAAAAACAACCAAATTTTGAGTTTAGTTCTAAAAATGTTTAACAACACGTTATGTGTGATTTCACACGACCTTGATGGCTGTTTACAAAACACTATTGTTAAAGAAAGTGTATTATTTTTGAACGATGGGAACGCGCTTTGCAAGTAAACATTAATTCGTTTACTTTACACACTCATTCACCAGCAATATAAAAAGGGGCTATTTATGATCAAAAGCATAATTCATCATAAAATAAACATGTCTACATTTTTTCTATTTCTCGGCTAGTTTTGATGAAAATTCAGGCAATATAGAGATAGAGATTTTCACAAATTTTTATTGTTAATATAGTATATTTAAAATATTCATAGGGAGACATTTTAAGGAGTATATTTTAAGGAGCATACTAGAATTGGAGTAAAACTTTTTTTTCGGAAAACTTGGTGGGAATTACCATCTAAACATATAGGCTGTTGGTCCTAATGGCTTTCCTGCAGGGGCGGATACAAAAAATTTTTTTAGAGTGGGCCAATGTAGAATGAAATGCTAAGTGCACAGCTGGGTCCTAGGGAGGGCACGTACTATTCAATTTTCAATTTTTAAATTTCATCACTATGCACGGAGTTCACCACCATCTACTGACTTCAAAAATGGAAACATTGAATCTGTGCGATTTTTCAAAACTAAGCACAATTTTTTTTCAAATTTCAAATTAAGCTTTAATAATAGCATGTTGTGTTTTTAGGAGATTTTTGCATTATTCACTACAAAATAGAGCAATTGCATAAGATTAAGCAAATGAAAAATTTTCACCTAATGGTATGAATGTGTGCTCAGTCTGAAAATTCAATTAATAATGTTAAATATGTTCAAGAAAATCAACCAATTTAAAAATATGAAGCTCTTGCTAAAATCAATAAATTCTAAAATTAAACAAAATTGGGCTGAGTTTTCATATGACACACAATTATTTTTGGTTTTTTGGAGTAGGTGCATGGTGTTGAATTTGAATCTAAATGTCATTATGCATTTATTATACACATTTGCAGTTTTTTTAAAACACCTTCACTGTGTATATCTTTTCACTTGATAGGGAGTGCGAAAAGGCATATATAGCAAAATCCTATCTGTTCAGTTATTGTGTATAGAGTTCTGGTCCCAAGATAGAACTGAGACAATCACTGAAGAAATTGAGACCACCTACTTTAGATTTAAACGTATAAATTATGAGGTTTTTTTGGGGATAATGCGAGTAGTGTTGTGCGACCAGTTGGTACAAGAATATTTAATAGAATTGGTAGTGGGACCAAAAAATTATGGTCCGAGGGACCATAATTGTAAATCTACCTACATAATAGAGCAGTAATTTTCTTAAAGTTTAAATATAGTAAATTTAATTTATGAAAATTGAATTAAGGCAGATTTTTATTGAAACTGTTTAGATTTGAATCAATAATCAATTAGCCTGATTTTGGGAGGATACATTTGTTATTCTCAATTGTACATACATTAACAATAATAATCGTAGACTGTTAAACATTCATCATTTTTCCAGATTACAACATCATGCGATAAAATTTCAAAATCTAACTTTCACAGCTGTACTAGCATGCAACAAATTTAAATGCATGCTTAATAATATCAACTTGAAACAGAATAACATACAGTCCCATGACATTATTCATCAAAATTGTAATCAATTATAACACTACAATGTCATAAAAAATAACCACGCCCATTATATTTCTGTGCTTTAAAACATTAATCGTTTTCAAATACACCACCGGCCAACAAATGCTATTATTGGTTAGTCTCCACTACTAATGAAATCCCATTGTGAAATAACCCCTTAAAAGTTCAAAACAAAATAACTCAAACTGTGTTCTCTACAAGACTCCTACTGAACTAGAATTATTGGCCCCAGTACCATTGAAGTACCAATTCGATAAAAATTTTGTCCGCCACGGTCCCATGTGATTCAGGGCTGGGCTGCAAATGAATTGGGTCAAGCAATAAAATTATATAAAAACATATAAATGGGTCGGGTCAATGCTAGGATTGCCATTACCGGTAACCGGTATTGCCGAAATACCGGTAATCGACGTGAAAATTCGGTAATTGCGAGGCTATTAGCGTTTTTTTACCAAAATTTATTAAGTTGTTATATAAGAACTTAAGTAAATATTAAATTTTGTCTGTGATTGCTTGTTTTCAATTCCTCCTGTTGAGTGGGAGCGAGCATTTAGTGCCACTCTGTACGAAAACCAGAAATCTTATGAGCGGTGAAACAATGAACATTCTTTGTATTTTGAAGTGGCATTACAATCAAAATTTTATTCAAGCTTGACATTTTGTAGTTAGAGCTGTTTTGTTAATCTTTCATTTTATCATTTTTGTTTAAAGGACTTAGGCACGTACCATGCTTATTCAAATCTATTTGTATATATATTTCTAAATATCAGTTTATATTACCGGTAATACTGGTAATTCAAAAAAACGGTAATGAATTACCGGTAATAAAAATATGATCCGGTAATCACAACCCTAGTCAATGTTTCAAAAAAATGTGTCATTTTAAGGTTATTGAACAATGTGTAGGCATGGGTTTCAGATTTCAAACATTTATTCTTAGTACTATTTTATCTATTTTTACTTTTCAATACATTTTATATTTATTTCTTTTCAAACACATTTACATATATATATTGATAATGAAGCATAAATCTGTAAAAGTATTGAAATTGTGGGTAACACTTTGACAACTTTGGGTTGGGTAAAGTACATTAAACTCAAAAGAAGTTGACTGGCTTGGATCAAAATGCATTACTTCAATTTTGGATTGGGTTTCCCGATTTACAGTCCTGATATGCTTCGTATGATGTCTAGTTTACACAAAATTACCAACAATGAACGAGATTCTGAAGGCTTTGTGCTGGCTTCTTCAGTAATTCGCGATCCGGTCTCACTAAAATATTTAGTCTCAGGAACCCGAAGAATTCCATTTTAAGCTAGTTCTACCTGCTCCTATTTTCCAACCATAGCGTCTATGTCTGTATTTTCCCAAAGCCAAGTTTATAAGAACGATTTTACTAACATTTGATTTTATATTATTACAACTATGAAATTTATTATTAAACGCCATTAATAAACCAAAAGTGTAAACCCCTTAATTTTTTGTGATTTGATCTGAATTGCAAAAGTCAATAGTTTGATGCATGCTAGGGTTTGATGGACCAGAATGTATTGGTCCCATTGTCCGGTTTATCCCACATCCTAGGTTCTATTTTGACCCAAATTTCCAATTATTATTAGCAATATTAGGATAGACTAAATCATGTAAAGACATCACCAACTGCTTCACAGGAACAAAATCCGGAATTTATCCAATGCCAACTTTTCTGACTTAAGTATACGATTAAACCAGGCCGACTTGGCAGATTAAATCGCATAGCAAAGACGGAAAAAGCTGGTATTCTACAAATTCCTGTTAAATTCAGGGAGATTAAATCGTGTAGTTGCTACAGCTTTTAAATAATCCCACCGAAATATTCCATCCCAGGTGCAGGGCATTGACGTATATATACACATACGAATTCGTTATAAAAAACTCATATACGTGAATATACGATTAGCTTAAAGAGAATATCGTATATATACGAAGCAAAACAGAGAAAGCTGAGGCTGACAGTTTTCTTTCAGGATTAGGTTAAGAGACTGTATTAAGTGTAATCTAACTTAAAAGAAGATATCAATAGATTATTGGTTTCTTTTCAACATCTGGCAAAAAATGTAAAGTGTGGGCAACAAAAGTTACAATTTATATGAAGGGGATCATTTCTAAACATCTATTACAATTATACGAAATAGCAGACGAGAAAAAATCAAAATACAAAAAACAATATAAAACGCAAATCTGTAAAATATAGGAATATAGATGTACGAAAAATCCAATATACGTAAATGCGTTGCCCAGGTGACAGTCCCACGGGACTGAGTGTTGGCGCAGAACATTAATGCATACAACTGCTTTGAGTTCAATATTCTATAATATAGCAAAGCATGTTCATCTACTTAATAAACCCGTTATCAAACAAATAATTTCAATCTTAATTCCATGAAATATTCAAAATCGTTATAGAGAGCTAAGGATATGCTAAGCAGATCAGAAAATTATTTTTACTAATTGGAAGAAATTTTAAACAACATTTGTACATACATAGAATTGGTCTACAAAATAATAATTATCTTTGACAATAAATCCGCCTAAACGAACTTCTTGAGAATTTTATTACTCCCAAGTACGCTAAATGGGCGATTGAGTTGCATAGTCGATTTTCTATACGATTATGCACATTTGGTAATGACGTAAAATATAGCGGAAACTTTTACACGAACACACATACAACATACCTCGAAACACTTGAAGGATTTCCTATCGCGCCAACATTCCCTATTTCTTACTAGTACGCACCTAGTGTTGCAAATAGAACGGTAATTAAGCCCAAAACTAAAATTAGTGTTCTTATACGAGGCCAATTCAGTCAAATATATGATACTTAAAATGCTAAATACGAAATATAGGTTCGGACCGGTACCAGGATCTGCTAATATGACAATGAAAAATAGCAATGCCTAGCCAATTTGCAATTTGGAGGCAATCTTCCGGACCGTCATGCTGTAAATTCTTTGCTTATCTTTACTCCCAAGACAAAATAAATGAAATTTAATAATTTCACTACGGAATTCTAATAAAAATATTACATAAACAAATAATGTATAAAAACAAATAAATAGCATTTTAAGTTTCCTGTAAACTGAAAAGAATGTTCTCAAATCCGTAAAATGTACGTAGATTTCTTACTTAACTCAATTGCTTTCTAGTATGCCTGCAATCACTAATTTTTCTAAACCGTCATAATCAGCCAAGGTATAACATAAACATATTATAAATGGCGAATTCATCGTATAAATACTAATAACTTACAATTAGCGTGAGAAAAAGTACATTCATGCACTAAGTGCAGAACATTGATAAACAAATTGTGCCAATAAGTAAGTTAAGTCATGATAGCCTTTCAAATTTGATAAATGTGCCTTGTTTTTGATACACAGTACATACACCTCCTAAATCTAATACAGGCAAAATTTTTAGCAAAATACCGCCATAATGGTATTGTTCGATATTACCAAAATACCGCTGTATCTGTATACCGCCTGGTCTAGGTAATAATGCTTAATCCATGAAGTATATTGAGTATTTGAAAATCATTTTTCAATATCTGAAATGTTTAGGAACTTTCATACGACACAAGAAACTGTACCAACCCATAAAACTAAAAATAATATACTAAAAATTGTTACTTAGCATTTTATTTTAATTATAAAGGTTTAAAAATAATTTGGACAAAAGAGATATTTGTCAGTCGGTTGAAGAACATAGACAAATACGAGAATTCCATTAGGAGAATGATAAAAAGTTACATATTTGATTTCCAAAACTAACAATCACAAATTTGAACATATTTCAAATGAATAAGTCTCATAAAAGTAACCGAGCCTAGCCAAAACAAAATAACGGCTGAACCACTAGTGGATTCGGGCTCCTCTTACATTTATATCAATACTACCTGAAATTGAGTTTATTCTAAAATTGCAAATAGAAAAACAAGCAATTATACCAAAACCAGACATTTAAGCATTACTACGAAAAAATATTCTCAGGAAAAAATTAAGCAAAAACGACGGATTGATCGATCTTTATTAATGAAGCAGACGGAATTTTCGCAGACAACTGAAATTCAAGCTAAACCTTAACATCTAAGGAGTTATTATGGAAGATAGCAAAAAGGGCAGAAGACATTGCAGCATGACCATCATGCAATTGATTTATTAGGTTTTGAACACTCCTGATTTGTTAAAACTACATGCAGTCATGGTTGATCAATTTAAATACCATTTCTAAGAATTTCTCAGAAAATTGTTTCTGAACCAAGAGTAAATAATGTTCACACACATTTCGTGTATTTTCATCGCATAGTGCTCGGATGCTTCCAAAAAATGAGCTCGGTTTCGGTGAAACCGTGATTTCGGTTTATTCGATATACACAATGCCAATAAACATGTAATAGCTAAGCATCAAATTACAATAGGCATCAAAATTATCAAAAACGGCGATGCCGGAAATAATTCTTCGCATTAATTACTTCGTGTTGTACGGCAAACGTAGAAACGGTTTAACTTACTAGAACCGTTACCGCAACTTGCAGTTGCAGTCCAGTTGCGGTCAATGAACCGTTCTTACCGTTATAGTTTTCGGTTATTCAAAATTTCAAAATTTGCTGTGGAGGGCCAGGCACTAGCTGAACTCATGAAAATGCATGCACTTTCGTAATGTTACTTTGCTTCCAAAATATTACCGTTCACGGTTTAAACGGTATGTATTGTTTACTGTTGCCGTACCATTACCGCTGATTGTTATATTAACAATTTCCCGGATACATGGCTGTTGTACATTTATGCTTTGATGTAATTCAGGCTTGCGTAGCTGCGAGAAAAAACGGCAGCGTGATGTGAATACATAGAAACATTTATACAAATCTGTCCCCTTTTCACAAAATTAGGATATTTTGCATAAATACGAAATCGACTTTTATCCTATATTTTTCCAGAGTCGCGCTTGGGAAACTCTGCTTAATATTAACGGAATACATGTAAAATAATTTTGAAAGGTACTCTACACGACTATTTAAAACGGTCTGTAATTAAGTAATAAAAATACCGCAACATGGTAATACATTTTTGAGTTACAAGTAAAGTAATGCTGAAAGTCAATGAAATTAAGTTGACTGGTTATTTATGGAAAGTTGATTTGGCAATGACTTTGCATTAACTATAAACGGAAAGCACCAGTTGTTACCTAGATTCGTAAACAAACTTACCAGAAATCTTGTGGGAACCAAAGCCGTTAACCTGTCACGAAAAGCTAGTGGTAAACAACTGTCAGTTTTAACCTGTAATTGTTAAACGCAAATTTCTTCAAAACCAATGTTTGAGGAGAAATTTTTGACAATTTGCGTGCAAAGAAAGTGAGCAAATACAATCAAAAGAAAAAAATTTTCCTAAACAAAAGATAAAAGCTAAAAGTACAAAGAAATAGATATTTTCATCTCCGTCGAACGGTAATTAACCCGTACTTTACGAATGAGTATATTAGTTCACTCTAAAGTTCAACGTCTCTTAATAATCAATCAAAATTTGAAATGAATTGCGCATTACTCGTTTAAATTGAAAAGTTGCGATTTTAACCATAATACATTAAACCTGTAGTACATGTCTCATTTCATAAACCCGTGCTACCACCACCACCACCACCACCATCAATTTAGTAACATAAGGATTGCCACAACTAATTATCCTAGAAGAGTTATCTCTGGATGCAATTGGCATTTTTATCATTTAGAGAACACATTAGTTCTTATATATTCAATTACTAAGCTTCTTTGTCAGCTTATTCAAGCACAAAATGAGTTTTCTGAAACGCTGAACGCTGTTTGCTTGTAAACAGAGAAAATTAAGATGTTAGACGTATTGCACTAGCCAACAATGCAGGGCTTATTAAACTTAAAGAGAATATTTTTTAACATTTGCAAAGTTTGTTTTTTTCATGAATTCAAAAACCAATTTAGACATTAGGCCCAAGCCTGACACGGCCCAAAGTTCAATGGCGAAAATGTGGTCCAGCTAAAACCAAGTTTAGTCCCAGCCCAATTCCAACTCTGGGGCAGCATTAAAAATATATTAAAATAATAACTACTATTAAATATTTCTCTTTATTAACTGTTCACAGTATTGAGACAAACCAAGGCCCGATTTCAACTTTCGAATTATATATTCAAAATCTGGATGGAAAAACAAATTCTGTTAACTATATATATTTGAACTTTCAAACTCTTAGCAGCAAAAATGTTGAATATAAACAATTACAAGGTTTAAAAATAATGTTATTCTATCAATTTCAAAGTCGAAGATTTTGAAAATGCATCATACACAGTATTCAGGAGGGCCTGATTATCCGACAATCCATTAGGTAAAACAAACAAGGTAGTGGAGTTCTACTTCTAATGCCGAATATTTAATCATAAGCAAAGCAATGATATTAGGAGTAATCTAGAATCAAACGTTGGAAGGTCTCAGGCAAAATACTGAATCAAGAAAATTCTGAAAATATCTCGTTTAATATATTTTGTCAATCCACGTGGTCGCACAGAATGAATGTCTCAAGAAGTGCTTAACCGTAGACACCCCAGAGATTTTAAAAAAATTTCATGATCCTATAAAAAAATTTTAAACGCTTCGGCCTCGCGACCTATGACTTTGCGCACGGCACGCCTTAATGGGTTTGGAATATCTTTGCACGTTCCAAGAAACAGTCAAAGTTCTTTGTTGCCTCCAAGGGCTCAAAACCTTCTAAATGCATGAACACTAGGCATGGAGAGAATTTAAATCTTTTTCAAAAATTCGAAATTTTCAAGGAAAACTTGTTAATATTTTCAACAAGTTCTGCCACAGCAATACGCTTTAACAGAAATTTTCAACATTGCATTAAAGCGGGTTCCCAATAGACCTAACCATGCCCCAAAGTTTTCAAATTTGGTAATAGGCTTGGAGAAAATTCTTTGTAAATGTGGAAAAACGGTTTGTTCTTCAAATGCTGTTTAAGGTTGATACTAACTATTAAGCACTCCTGGAATATCTTCAAAATGCTTCCTTACATATTAAATTATTCAAATATTATTGGAACCGCATGGCCGTGCAATATTGACAACTTTTTTACAACATTCTTTATTGGATGTCTATGTGGGATGTCATTTGGATGTATTTCGTGGGTGACAAATTGACATTTTTTGGAATTCAAATGTGCATTGCTAGGATACCTTTTGGATGTCGGCTAAGATATACCATGGACTTCTACGATAATTTACTAACGTAGAAGTCCATGGATATACTTTGGATGTTGTTTGCACGTACTTTTGCGCATTAGGATATTTTTTCGCTTTTACGTCTGCAATACACGTTAAGGTAGATACCGAAATCGGACAGGCATGTTTGAGTGCTTTGATGAATGATGTTGGACATATTGATATGCTAAGCTTTATCAGTAAAATACATTTAGTTTCATAGTTGATATAAAAAACTTGGATAAATTGCTTGTTGGTTTGGTATGTTAACAAAACGAAAAAAAATATTGTTTCGTTTCAATCCCTAAATTGTTCTATCATATTTCAAAATGGATCTCTTCTATATTTGTGCTAGAGATGGGCGTGATGCGGTAGCGGTTAGGAACCGGTCATTCCGGTACACCGCGTTGACAAAACATGCGGTGACAACGTCGGTCAAAGAAAGTACACTGCGAATTTGATGAAAATTAATATTAAAAAATGCCAAATATTAACTATTTTAAGAAGAATATGACTCTTAAATATTAATAGAATTTGCAATTTAAATGAAAAAAATGCTTAGCAGTAAAAACTTTATTAACTTTTGTGTTGTTAAGATAATGAATTAGGATTTTGCGGTAACTGTCTTAAATTTGAACCATTGCGGTATACCGCGGAGAGTTTCGTATTCCTGCAAAATTTATAAAATGACTACCGCGCACATCTCTAATTTGTGCCTTCCATTTAAGAGTTCTTATAAAATGCCTTTGTGTAAGTGTTACAAAATGTCAGAAAAATTTAAGTTTGAGACTATGGGTCTACTAGCCCAACTTTCTTGATAGGGTTAGACAATCACTGAATTTCGACATTATTTTTGGAGCAAATATATAGATTTGTTCTGAACTTGAAATTAAATATGGATATATAGTGAATATGTAACGAACATTTTAATGAGAATTTTACTAATAATTAACAAACGATTTACCGCCATTAGAAAGTAACGTAGCATAATCACTGACATTAAAAAGAATATATATACATGTATGTATAATTTATGCTAATAAAGGAATAAAGACATGCGGTAATAAGAAATTATCACAGTATGTAATTATATTTTCAATTACATTCGCAATAGCATTATAATTGCCACTTAAAAGATATGAACCGTTGAAGCACAGATGTCTATATTCCGTGCAGCCTTTACACATTTTTCCTTTATGATACCGCCACTTTAGAGTCAGGGACTGGGAAGATTCTACAAAACTAAATTCAGGTTTCTTCTGACGAAATCACTTTTGGTTAAATTTTCAAACATAAAAACTGCAAAATTTTAATCGATTTTTTATAGAGAGTTTATAAAAAAACTTGAAAACCTATGAAATATAGAGATTAAATTTGCGAAGTTCACCAACAGAATAAAGGAATACGTATTTAAAATGTAAAGAATAAATAATGATAACAAACGAGATATAAGTGATGTCAGGCGATTGAGGATGCCAATGAATGTGAGATGGTTTAGGAAACTCTAAAAATGTCCTTAAGGCTTAAGCATACATGTAAAATAAAACATCATTAAGAACTTGCCCTTACAAACTTTGAAAGATCAATAATAAATATTTACAATTCTGAAAATAAACGTTCCTGGTCTGAATAGAGAACAGCATTATGCAGCATTGCTTACAGTGTATGGTAATCAACTTGCACAGCAATTTTAGTACAATTCTGTACAATAAAAGTGTATAGTGCTCACTTTCAATGGATTGAGCATTCATTGGTTGCAATTGACGTATGACGATTTACTTCATTATTTGTTTACAAAAATCAGAGTCTGGCATTTCACTACTGTTGGTTTCAAATTGGTAACACCAATCATGTGTCCAAAACAGAAAATGAATACACCACAGCCCCATCAACTGGTGATTGCCACTCATCACTCAAATACAAAGGCTGGTCTTGATACCTATCATGCAAGACACCCTTCCTTGAAATGATCATGGATTATTATTAAACTAAGATTTGCTTTCTGACGAATCCATTTTCACATGCAAGTCAGCATCCAATGCTTTAGTCTGGCATCAAAAATTACAAATTATACAATCAATTGTTGAATCGACTGTGGAAGGCAACATGAAGGCGGACCAATACGTTCATTTCATGATTACAGGTTTACTTTCTCAAGCCAATAAGCATTTTCCTAATGATGTCTTACGTTTATGAATTATGGGAAATGGGATCATATCAAGTTCAAAAAACAATACATTGACTTGCCTAAGAGCATAACTGTTAGCATTAGTCAGAAACAATCCTGAACTCTACTCTATTGGGAAATCTCGAACAGCAAATACAACAAAGAAAAGTGAGAGTAGCAAATAATCATTTGTGATGTACTCCATCAATCCAAAGTTGGGAAATTTAGTGAACAGTAAAAAACTAACTTTTACTCAGGAATGTTTATTTACATAGAAGGCTTACTGAACAACACACGAAACAATTCAATTGGAAAATATTTCGCCAATGATAGCGTTTATACATTGAAATTTATTTAACAAGGTAACTTCAATGGCATTGTAGAACTAACAATATTTTCCATTAAGTAGCACTAAATGTGTTAAAAATGTGATAGCAATTGTAGTAAATGCTATGTACTTTATAATTTAGTTTGAGGCGTTAATAATCATGCTTTCATATCTAATATTATGCTCAATATGATACATGCATTTACAATAAATAAATTGGTGGGAAATCATTATTAAAACAGAGCAGAGTTGGAACCGGCCGGGTTTAATCCGGCTCGGTCGAAAAGAATTTCGCGGGCAGTCTTCATGATTAAAATATGCATTAGTATTTTGCCTTAGAAATGCATTGAATAAACGACCCGATTTTGAAAATTCAAAACTTACGAGTTAACATAGTTCTGTATAAATTAATAGCAATATCCAACTTATTAGGCAACAATTATATTCCGTTGAAACTTACACAATAATAAATCAATTCTAGCTTTTAAAACATGAAAAATTATTGTGTGTAAAGGACAGCCATTATGTAGTAAATCATTCTGTTGAATCTCTAACAGTGCTTAAAGAAGCGTACGTCGATCATCAATGGCCGGGTATTCTTTGGACCAACAAAACAATGTATTGTTTCATTGTACTAAGAGAAAATTTCTATTTCTTCTGTTTAGTGATGGTTATTAATTAACTGAGTGTTGTTAATGATTACTATGCAAAATATTTTAAGGCATTGAATAAACAATTGTATGAAATTGAATGTTTTCTTCAGGATAGCAATTTAACAAGTTAAAATTAACGCGGCAAGAAATGGCACCATTATACATCATTCAGCTAATTAACTAGTGTTTGTAAACCGGCTGGAAAAAATACCGCCGGTTCCAAGTCTGATCCAAAATACCTGTGAAAAGTGAACTTTATACATTAAGGTTTGAATGTAGTTGCAAGGATGAGATAAAAATATCAAGCCTTCTGACAATGTGTACATGTGCACTCAATGCAAAAAAGATTCAGAGTAGCTACTGAAAATCATTTTTGAAGTGGTGGTTAACTTCAAATTTAAAAGTTCATAACAGAAAATTATGAAAAGTTTTATTGTATACGCTAGATGGCGTCTAAAATATGTTACGATTGATCAACATCATTCATTTTGCCAAATTGTACGACTTTCCTAGCAAATAAGACAATTATATACATTGAAATAATTATTACTTTGAACTGTGAGTTGATTACATTTTAGTAAAGATAATTTTTTAGCTTCCTTAGAAATTATGCAAAATGACAATAACCTAGGTTACGATTGGAAGAGGACATTCAAGTAAAATGGAATTCGTTTCCAAAACGAAGACTGAGACATTTGTTTTATAATAATATAATTTTGTAATTAAACGATTTGATTTTAAATACTAATTTTTTATTTTAACGCTCAAGCCATGGTCGTCAAAGACCTTTAATTCAACTATTATAACAAACTTAAGTCTCAAAACTTGTAAGTCGCTTAAATGTCAGACAAAATATTAGGTTCAAATATCCAATCACCGTTTTTAATGTGATGAAATATTCTAAAAATAAATCTGATGCAATTTTCAACAATTGATATTGGCTCGACATTTTGGCAAAATAAATCGCACTTCTGACTAAGGGGCTGCTTAGCATGAATTAAATTAACATTCCTCCAAAATTGTTTGAAAATTATAGATTTCAGATTAGCTAAATTCCGATGCTATACTTGTGACAATCTGTATATTTGAAATTCAAAAAATTTACGCGCCAAAAAAAAATACAAATAGGAAATTATGTAAATTACATTTGACGATTTAAAGGAATACGAAACAGTAATTTTACATTACAGATGCGATACTATACAGAGGCGTAGAACGAAAACAAATGATCACTAATGCAAAAAAAATTAATAACCGGCTAAATTATTAACCTTTATAATTAAAGACTGTTAAATAATAAATGCACTTGCATATGGTATCCAAAATTAACACATTACATGGTATTAAATATCTAAACATTTATGAAAAACAATTTTGTAAAAATAAGCAAACAGATACCAGCTCTTACAAAAANTTATAATTAAAGACTGTTAAATAATAAATGCACTTGCATATGGTATCCAAAATTAACACATTACATGGTATTAAATATCTAAACATTTATGAAAACCACNCTCCAAAATTGTTTGAAAATTATAGATTTCAGATTAGCTAAATTCCGATGCTATACTTGTGACAATCTGTATATTTGAAATTCAAAAAATTTACGCGCCAAAAAAAAATACAAATAGGAAATTATGTAAATTACATTTGACGATTTAAAGGAATACGAAACAGTAATTTTACATTACAGATGCGATACTATACAGAGGCGTAGAACGAAAACAAATGATCACTAATGCAAAAAAAATTAATAACCGGCTAAATTATTAACCTTTATAATTAAAGACTGTTAAATAATAAATGCACTTGCATATGGTATCCAAAATTAACACATTACATGGTATTAAATATCTAAACATTTATGAAAAACAATTTTGTAAAAATAAGCAAACAGATACCAGCTCTTACAAAAATCTACCTTTATCTTTGCTAAAACATTTTAGAAGCATGTTCAAGAATGCACTAGTTAGGCAAATAAGTGAAACAATGTTACAAAAAGATACATACTTACACTGCGAATCTCGGAATTCTCAATATTACTTTTGCAAACGTTCAATCTTTTCTCACTAGTCTTTAGTTCTGATCAGTGTAAATATTGAATTAAAGCCAGGGCGCAAAACTCTCTATGCGTGAGATAATCAGAACGGATGTTACATGATGGGCTTTGTACCGGGGCAAATGAACTATGTTAAGTGGCTTTGGCATGGTACACCATGAACTCATGCCCCAGAACATGCTCCGAGAGTAATTATCTTGCAATTGTCTCGCGCGGGAACAGATGATACGCAGAGTGCATTTAACTTAAGTGTTTTTTGCTCTAGCGCAAAAGCCCATCGTGTAACATCCGTTTAACAATAAATGGATATAATTGATTTTTTTGTAAAATTCCGGTACAAGTAAGATTATGAATTTTTTAGAAATAATATATTTTTTGAAAATATTCAGCAAATCGCGATGGGACACTGAAATAAAAACATTGAATGTCTGTATCGTCTGCATTTGGAATTTTAAAAAAGTCAAAGATTCTATAATGTTTACAAGAGAAAAAAATGATCAGGTTGAAAACGAAACATACCGTTCTGATCTGAGAGTATAAAAATCATTTTCAATTGAAGAGAATTAGATGAAGGAATTTGGATGATGTTTTGACATAACTAAGGTTATTCTTGAAATTCGTGTAAAGCAATAAGAGAAAAATTACAAAAATAATGGTAATTATAACTTTGTAGAAATCATTACAAAATTACAGGCTAGTCTCTATTTTGACAAGTATAGAGCAAAAATGTTAATAGGTGATTTTTTAAACCCATTCGAAACAAAAACGATACGTTTTAGTCCGACCCGATATTTGCGTAAACATACCAGCAGTTTATTGTAATCTTATTTTTCTTATTGTATGTAAAAATCTTGTAAAATATAAAACAAAGCAGCGTTGTTGTAATTTATGTACAGAAACAGAGAATTCTTAGTTTATGTAAGAATCTTAATTGCTCCTAGGTCTAATTCTAATTCCAAAGATAAAATTTTTGTTTACAAATTTTTGCTGATGCCAAGTTATAATATCGACCAATTGCGTCCCAATTCGCCCGACTAAACACGATTCCATCATTTTTATAGTGCATGGGTGGAAATTGAGAGAGATTTTAGCCTTAAGGCCAGCGAAGGCTTACCTCAATATTCATAAGAAACACTGTTCTAAGGCCAAAAAAAATTAAATACCGACTAATCAATGTAAAATGCTGACCAACAGTGGAAAAATATAAAATGAGCTAAGACCAGCACATACATACTTGCAATGTCGGTGTCTATAATATAATTTCAAACTTGAACTGTTAAAATTCTACCAGCATCAGAAACGTAAATGGACTGAAAATACGTATAATTCGATTCAAATACATACCTGTAATAAACGAATAAGCAAATGTAAATTGGATAATTATTTTATCATAATTGAGGGGTGATACAAGGTCAAACTTGTCTCAAACTTAATTACATAATTGATCGGCACACAAATCCACGATAAGTTTGAACGTGTATCACCCCTTCAAACTTGTCGTACAACCTGATTTCAGCATCTAATCAGTTTTGATTTTTCTCGTCAAACTTGTGTGTCGGGTAATTAAGTTTGACAGTGTATCACCCTTTCAAACAAGTGTGCCACACTTTCCCTTTCTATCACGTGTTTAATAAAATGAATTAACCAGTTGTTTAAGTTAAGCAATGGATAAAACTCACGATGTCGCTGTTGCATGCATTACAAAAATGTTAAAAGAGAACATGGTTGCATTTTTAGACCTTTATAGATAGTTCGCTTGTTTGCGAACAGTTTCTCTTTGAAAAACAGGGATATGCGTTTGCATAGAGGCATCAAAAAGTTCTATTTGCAGATTTAATATATATATATATAAAATTGAATCAATTTATTGTTTTGTTTACTTCTATAATTTATTTCACTTGGTTTTTTTGGTCCATTCTTATAATACATTTGTAAATGTTTCAACTAGCACAAATATGCAAACGTTATAAATAATGGGATTAACGTTAAAGATGAAATATTTCAATTTTTTTGCAGATTGCTAACAAACAAAATGAATTCTATTTGTTGAGTATTAACGTCAAAAATTAGTAAAACAGCAGTATCAAATATTATTCACTAGTAATTGCAATCAACTTTTTTGTAAGTGACCAAATATCTTTTTATCATGACTGTAAAATTACGTATCCCCTATCTTGGTTTTTAATTAAGGAGATTAATTCTATAAAAGAATTAAGCAAATGAATATTCATTCTGAAATAGCTATGTATACAGTTCTCGCAGTAATGTAAGTACAGGGATATGTGTATTTATTCCTAGTTTGTGACACAGACATGGAAATTGGCGGAAAACTTAGGCCTAAGCCCGTCTCACTTACATTAATGCTAATTCGGCCTATTTTTTTATTATTGCTTAAAATTTGTTTTTCTATTTTCGGTTTGCTAGCCTAACGTTCTATTAACCTCTTAACGGGCAAAATATGAGGAGATTTTTTTTTGTTAAAGTGTATGTTTACTTTATGATTCTGATGGCAATCAAATGATTTTTTTCAAAAAAATTCAAATTTTGGGCAAATTTAGGGTTTGTTGTTTTAAAGCAACAATGCGCAGTTACTTAAAGTAACGTTGGCCTTTAATTGATCTTCTTAGTTTGTTACCTGAAAACAACAAGGCCCGTTAAGAGGTTAAAATTTTTAATAAAATCCGTTCTCTGAAATTGCAGAAAAATAATTGAATTTTAGACGAGTACAAGATACTAATGTAAAATTTCAGCTTTATTTTTCAACATATTGTTTATAAATCTAGGTTGATTTCCATAGGCTGTTGAAGAAATGTTCAAAACCGTTTTTTAACTTCGCAAGCTTTCTCCGTTTGTTGTACACAGTAGAATACAATATCAGTGTAAACAATAAAATTTTTTCCGAAAATATTAACTAGATTTTAGTTTAAATCGGGTTATATCTGCAAGTTTGACACACAAGTTGGACTGTATGTCACTCCCTTTAGATTAACCTTCTAATCCCATGGGGTTACAAGCGACCACAATCAACATTTTAAAGTTAGGTAACGCGCTAATTTTTGAATAATTTAAAATTTGACGCTAATTGTTTTTTCTTAAAAACTATTTTATATATTTTGAATATATTCTAGAAATATGAAGCTACAGGCAATTTTATAACAAAAAATGCATCAGTAATCTATAATATTATAGATAGTACAGTACTATAGATCGCCTTGGTAATTACCATGGGGTCGCTAGCGAAATTCATCACGTAATGTAAAGTTCGAGATATTGTGGTATTTTGTTGAATCAAAGAGTAGTTAAAAAACATTTGAATCAAATATTATGCATCATTTCCTGGCAAAAACCGGCTTTTGTGAGAACTGTGCTCAAAGTCATAAAAGAATCCCCTCATAGTGGCAAAAACATTGTTGTAAATAACTAAACTTTTGGAACATGAACATTCTGTAGCTGTTGTTATTGTTATTATATACAACATTTTTTAACCATTTTCAACAATGTATTTTTGTTTGCGTTGTCATGAGTTTTGTTTATTATTGGGTACTCACTACTGTCACTTATTTCGAGATTGTGTCTAGTAGTCACACAGAAACTTACCTATTTACTGCTTTGTGCAGAAAGAGTGAAGAAGTATCAATTGTTGAAAACGAAGACATTCCAAAAGGCTATAGCTTTGACAATGAAGTCCTGGATACAGTCATTTATACGCATAAGGTAGAAAGTGTGTTCCAAATAATGATAAAGATCGTAAAGCCATTACAGGTCCAAAAACATTAATTTATGCACTGCCGGCGATAGATCTACCAGTCAACAACACAATAGGTCAATAACCAAGTCACTATATGGTCAGACATTGTTTGCAACTCATAAAATTGGTGCTGAAATTGTAAACTACACCAAAAAAGGCCATTCAATATGTAATCCTGATATATCTATTTTGGGACACAAACTAACAAAAATAACACATACCTTGGACTTCTTCTGCTGGAGTTCACTGCGGGCACTCTTCAGGTCCAAAAGACACCAAAACTGTTGAACAAATTAGTACATGGAACACTCTAATATGCAAAAAATATCAATGAATTTCTTTGTCATTCGCAATGTAAATGATCTTTGTGAGTACCTTGAATGTTTCTCACCTAATTGTTTGTTTACAAAATTAGATGTGATTCGGCATTATACTATCAGTTTTATAGCCCTACAAACATATTTAGTGATGGGGTCGCTGGTAACCCCAAGGCCATTAGTGTTATATTTTTGAATAGTAGTAAGAAGGTTAAAACTACCAGGGCATATAATAAAAAAATAATAAAAATATTAAGAGGAAATTTCAAGCTGCATACCAAACTCTTCGTTAGACATTCCTAAGGAAATAAAACTCAATTATGGTTAAAAACATTAATTGGCAATTATGCCCAGAAAATTACTTCAAATACAGTCTATTTAAAATAGAAGCAAGAATGAATAGTCATTTAAAAGAAATCGCGTCTTTGGGCAAGGACATCTGACTAAACTCAATCAAATGGTTTAAATTAGGACAGCGTCTGTAATTCAGAGCAAACAAAAGATGCTGAAATGAGACAGTTTACCGAATGAAAGCAAAATGTGTTCATGAGACAGATGATTCATTACCCTAACAAAGTTACTCTCATTTGAAACGAATCATTAACCGAATGCCTCACAAATATGTAAACTCTATGTCACAACTTCAGTTAATCACTGATGCAGTTTAGGCTGCAAACTAAAACAAAAACCGAAACAATCGTCAACTAATAAAGCGTTTTTATATGTTGGGATCCTTGAACATCTAATCACCTAGAATCTGTGTCACATACAAACTTTAAACGTTAATGTAATGACATGTTTTACAGAAGGCGGGTCTTTTCAGTTCCCTACGGCCACTTTGTATTCTTACAAAATTCATTTTTAGAGTGTAGTGTTACAAAGAACGGTATGAAACAACGTTAAAATTAGAGTATTTATAGTCAAAGATGTGCACGGATGGCGGAAATCTGCGCGGATATCCGCAATCCACACGAATGCCGATTTGATTCTTTAAAAATTGTGCGAATGCTGATCAGAAAACTTAAAAATGCGGATATTTTCCGAATTCTAATGTTATGAAAGGAATGCGCTTCGAAATTGATTTAAAAATGAACGATAAAACGATGAAAAGATAGTTCGATTTACAAAGGGGCCAGCCTGCGTTTTAATTTTAAGATTAATACTGCGCTGTTTTAAAGAGGCTGGTTAGATTCGATAAGAAAACAATCCAAACCGAAGGTGTTAAAATAACCGAAAAAGCCATTCAACTTATTGAGAACAAAAACAACAGCTACTAAATTTTGAAGAACAATTGAAACAGCGGATAAGCATGTCTATTAAAAACATGTGTTAATCCATATAAGCTTGTAGAACGCCAAAATCTTTAGACCAAACAGATTTACAAACAAATTTAAACGATCCTAAAAAAATTAGTTCCAATGGGACTATAGCCTCATTTGCAGAAGTCATGACTATAATAGAAATAAAATATGTACATTTTATGTTGCATTTAGTACATTGTAAACACTAATATTTGCTCAAAATGCAAATTTCTATATTTATACAACAATTGTAATGCAAAATAGACCTAATAAAGCAATTGAACAACAATATTTTTAAAAAACTTGATTTATCAGGAAAGGTCTTGTTTGACGACTTTGTCATCATTACAATATTAAAACCTACCTGTTCTTCAGAAGCTATCCATTTTTATGATACCTCATGGTGGCGATGGGAACAATTTGGTTTTTGTTAAGAAAAAAAGTTTTAAACGTAGTCTGAAAAAAACCGGAATCTTTGTTATTGGTTTTTATTGAGCTCTAGATTTAATCAGCAAAGGAAAACACCTTGTGTTTCAAAACCTCATTTGAACTCTCGATTCATTAAGCTGAAATATAGACAAGGGGGAAAAACTTTCACACCCAGTGGCATTGTGTACGATGTGAACCATCTACGACCAAATTCAAAAATCTAAATAGGTTTTTTGGTTTCTAAGGCTACGATCAGACTTGTCAACGAGCCGAGCCGAACCGAACCGAGTCGAGCTTGAGCAGAGTATTGGATATACAACGAGCCGTTTTTAAGCGAACCAAATTTATAGTGATGCTTGTTAATTTGATTATGCAGATTTTTCTTATTTTTTCATTCAATATTTTAATCTTATTTTAGAAATGTTTATTAAATAATAGGAAAAGCAATGGAAAAAATTCTGAGAGCACAAATTTTTAAAAAAATATCGAGCTGAAACGAGCCTCATTGAAACATTTTAAGTGGCGAGACGAGCCGAACTTTCTCAAAATTAAACGAGCCGAACTTAGAAATTACTGCTCGTTGACAAGTCTGGCTACGATTAGACTATGTGCTTAGTAGCAGGAGCAGTTGCAAAATCACGTCATATCGCTACGAAAATGTGACAGATCACGCGTGAGAATCACATAGTATAACCATAGCCTAAGCATACTATCAGAAAAAGAGGAAACTATATGAATAAACTGCACAATTAAAATAAGTAATTGAAACAACAAACAACAAAAATATAGGTCCATAGGCAGTGGAGGCGAAACCAATTTTGGTTAGAGAGGGCAAGCTACACATTGACTAAATAATATAGCACTTTTACTGTTCAAATTAAAAAATGTTGGGAGGTCTTTCTGATCAAGTATTTAAACACGTTTTATTAGCATTGTTTTAAACATGCACACCTTTGCCATTGCAAATCTTAAAATTTGAGTCCTTCTAAGAAAGAAGCAATTCAATAAAGCATGTGCGGAGCAGGTAGTACACGTTCTTTTATAAACATTACTCACCAATGCAAAGATTAATTGTAATAATCTAGCAAGATTTCATAAGCCTAGTAAACATACAATGGATTGCAATTGGGGTCGGAAAGTAAGTGGACGTGCATGAAAACGAATTTTATTAAATTTCAAACTGCCCTCCACACACGCACATCCAATTCAATAAACAGATTTTCCCAAATAGCAAATAAACTATTTGCACCACACACGCGCGCGCGCGCGAATGTACTGCGTAAACAGATGTGCTAGTGGGTTTAGCGCACAAACTAATGTACAGCCAACCATATGGCAAATATCTGTTTGTCTTCTATTACTTTTCTATTGGTATCATTAAAAAGTGATTACATAACCTATTGATAGTAAAGTTTGGTAAACATTTCAACTAATGAAAACATCGCTGTGAAATTCTGAAATTTTACCTAGAGATTCGTAAAAGCCTCATGCTAAAGCAAACACCTACAAAATGTAAGTAAAATGATAAACGAATAGGAAATGAACGCTACAATACAAATTAATATACTCTTTGCCAAGAGAAAAGTAAGAGTTAGGTTATATAAGTTCTTAGTGGTTTCTGATAGAAACAATCATTAAATGAAAAAGGCAATAGAAAAATAATAACACTTTGATAAAAAAAATTTCATTACGTGCAGATTTTAAACAGTAGTAAACAAAATTGAGTAGATTGATGTGTTTGGTAGTCATGTTGTTAAATTCATATTTCTCCAACATAAACTTCGATTTAGGATCAAAGTAATTTCGCTGAACTGTGAATATTGTTTGCCAAACGACATGCATGGTAAAGTACAATGAATTAGTCTACCGGCTACAAGTTTCTTTCGCGTTAAAACGCAGAGAGTGCATGCTAGATGTGCATTCGAGAAAGTCGTGATGCTGTAAAAACATATAAAGGAAATCCATTGAATATACAAACATAGCTTTGCATATAGAAATATGTGTTCACATAGAGCGAGATTGACTGATTCTCCCCCAAATTTGTATGCAGGTTAAGCAGGAGAGATAAGAGCAAATACATGTATAATATAATAGCCAAAACACCTGCCCAACACAACAAGGTCTTTTTCTGGTATTAGGGCTGGATCAGGTTTCGTCAATATCTCTTAATGGGATTCTTGTGACTTGAATACTTCTCTATTTATTGCAATTCTGAAATTTTCCACTGCCGTGATTACACATAATACTATTCCAGCATTTTAAGTATACGTAGGAGGTCCATGCTGAGTTAAAGCTGCATCCATATATATATTCTTGTCAGAAACCTATTTAAAGAATTAAATTACCTTTACAGTTTTAGACATTATAGTGACCTGTTAGTGGAACCATGCACTCTAATATTTATAAGATTCATGAAATAAGTAATTTAGTTGATTCACTCCTGAAATTATTTTTTCTGTCTGGGAATGCTTGCCTTTTTCAGTTTGCCTTTCTTTAACTCAGTAAAAAATATAGTTGTTTTGTTTAATCAGTTGTACACACTAAATACTTAAAGATATCAGGGAATAATCCTGAATAATTTTTGATCATTTCGGTATTCTGGATTACTCAACCCAAGACCTTCAATAGAAGGCCTTGCTCAACCCTAACACTTATGTAAAGAATTTAATATATAAATGATCAAATTAAAACATATACCCAACTAACCCGATATCATCGCTGAAACAAATTTAGCCATGAGAAATCTCAACAAGCATTTCTAAAGAGTAACATTTAACACAATTTATCTAATCCAAAAATCGGTAATTGCCTAAGTAACCACACTTCTTATGTAAACAATTTAACTGTTTTTATTTTTAGATGCACTGCTACTATACTTTTTAAATGCATACAATTTTCATAGGAGATGCTTTCATTAAATATGCATTAGCAAAACTGTTAATAAAATTAAAATGCAAACAATCCAAAACTCTCAAGGGACCAATAAAAATACACCATAAAAATACAATTATAAAATTTAGACTTTTCTTCACAATTTCAAAGATTGTTAGGCGTTAATGCTACAACTGGAATCTGACTAGATTTTTAAGAAAAAATAAAATTCCATCTGATTCGAAGAGGAAATTGCGAAATTCTGAAACATATTTGCATAAAAATATAGTTTAGAGAAACTTAGTATCTGAAGTTGAACCAAATAGAAAATCCCATTATAAAAAAAATCAGATCCGAATCCTACCATATAATGTTTGGTTAGTCCATGTTTTAAAATTGAAAATACTCTTAAATTATGAAAATCATGCTTACGATTTATAAATCAATACAAATAAACGTATTTATGTACCATTTACTTTAGCAAGATGTAACTATGAAAATATGTTTTTGTAATGATGGTATTAAAAACAATAGGGCATAGTGCAAACAACCCCAAACTTATAATTAATTAATTATGAAAAGATTTTAAACAAGCAAAGATAAGTGTTGCGCATTATAGATTTACTGGTCTTAGTCCAATTCGACTGGAACCGGGGACTAGGTATTTCAGTGCGACTGTGAACATAAATTAAGAATTTGGGACCACGGATTGCAGAATTTTGGGGAAGATAGAAATTATGCACTAGAACCACATGGGACCAATAACATAAGATGAAGTAACAGTGATTGTTCGTTGTAAAGGCTATTCTTGAAAATTTAGCATATATTGGGATTTGAAATATTTTTTTTAAAATCGTCTGCTTCAACAAGAACATGTCAGTTAACTAACTAATGTAGAATTTCAACAAAATTCAAATTTATTAAATAAAATTCTTGAATAAAACTCTTGTATATAAGCGTTTATAAGAGTAACTTTTCGTAACATTTTTAAAACAATACTTAAAAATTATAACGGTTACAGTATTGGAGGGTAAGGAAGATTCTCGTACTATAAACACACAAAAAAAACTCTAAGTATGGAATATTGATTGCAAAGTTCTTTAAAAGTTTGGTTTCACTGATATTTTTGGTAATGCTCGTGGCACAGCGGCGGAAATGTCATATATTGGGTAAGGTAACTGTATAAGAAAACCGTTAGAATGGAATAAATCGATTGCTAAATTAAAGGTGCACATTTTATACGAACGGGAAAGCAACTCCCCTCAGTGACTCATCCATTGTATGGGGTAGAAATCCTCTCTTCCACGATTGGTGGAATTTTTCCATGACTAATGGATAACATTCCCAGCGAGATAGATTGAAAATGTTCCCGCACTTGCATTGAAATAACACGAAAAACTCAACGAATGAGAGGGTAACGAAATTTTCCACGCACTTAGCCAGGTAATGAATGACACTTAGCGGGGAATCCATTAATTCGTGCTCCACCGCTATCAATCAACGTCCACGTTCTGCACTGATAACAGCGATTACACGTAATTACAATAAGCGCTATGCCCACATAAAATATATGGGCACGAAATTAACTTACGAATTGAACAACACACGGCGATTTAGGCATTGCAAGCGAGAGGCGGATCCAAGTAAAAATTCAATTTCGACTATTTAACGGGCATCAAAAGAAGAGTAGTTAATCTGTCCATTTAAATCATATAACCAAGAGGAGGGATAGCATACAAAAACTAGAATTGTTTACAAAATGTATATCATGGATGAATTTATAAATCTATAACGTTTTCGTCTTATTAATTTACACAATTTCCCACAATAAATAACATTGAATGCGGAAGAAATTTCTGTTAGATCAAGCATTGAAAAGCATTCTTTAGCTATTTCTTCTTTTCTCAATACATGTATCATACAGTTCAATCGATGCCCATTACTTGTCCCAAGGGCGCAAGTTTTCCATTAACTAACAAAGGAAACAATGTATTAAATTATCTATTAATTATAAATTGGCATAGATATCCAAGCTATACATATTTATATTTCTTATAATAATAAACGAATTGACCCACACGTTCCCACTTCCAAAACCGTTAACTTCTTCGTTGCACTCTCTCACTCAATTTGATTGATAAGTAAAATGAGTTTGTTACTTACGATAGCTATATCATTTGATGTATACAAACATATTGGCACATTAAATAAATAAAGTTGTGATTTGTAAAAAGTTGAATTTAAACAACGTAGGTGGTAATAAAAGTTACTCACTGTTTACAAAAGCACAGTAAAGTAAAAGGCAATGACTACCTCTCTTCAATGAAAATTGTTGGCAACAATGTTTATTCTTTACTTACAAAGCACTCATACCAACTGAAGTGTTAATTAAAATTTAAACGTGAATTACGCTCTGCTTTCATCCACGTTGCAAATAATTAAAACTTCGTTGATTGATATCCGCTGTATAAGAAGGAAAGAGCATTTACGACTTTGGATTTAAATAATATCCAAACCTGTGTTCATAAGAGAGTCTAACCTTAAACTGTTATATTTTTTATGTTTCTTAAAAAAATGTTTTGAGTGCTTATAACTCACGAACTAATAGTTACCGAAAATCTGAAAGCACCGCATGATGGAGAATTGCCTCCTCCCGCTTTTTCGACTTGAATTCGCGACAAGCGCTGACTTTTCGCGCCGCGCGCCTGAACGGGAGTCACACAGTTTGTCTTCAGAAACCAAAACATTTCAAGGTAGTTATTGTTCCCATGGACATTATCTGCACACTAGGTATGAAAAGAATTTAAATATACGTTTTAAAACTGCACCCGCGCCCTGTTGATTTAGCGGAAGGCACGCTTCAATGGGCTTTAGGGCTTCCTAATTACCTGAACATTAGGTATGGAGATACTATAAAACTTTTTAAACAATTAGAAAATCTTTTCAAGAACTTCAGGCACAGTAACATATTACATTCGAACACGTTCACTAAGAAATGTGTCAATATCAAACGATTTAATAATTCAATATAGTTCTGGTTATAAGTATTGGCACACTCATCCTCACAATTTATTTCTGCAATGATTAACAAAATAACTTTGATTTTTAGCACTAGGCTTAAGCTTGGAATTATAAATTCAAATTTCATGTAATCTTTTCATCAGAAAGTTAGTTTTCCCCCCAATTCTCATGTAAAGGGGAACCCTAAAAACTATCCATAAATATACCTGCTAAGTAAATTATAGTAAAAAATCGAATTCAGCATAAAAAAAATTGTTTATTCTAAATTTTTTGTAAATTAATTCAGAAGATTTTGAAATATTAAGAGTGCAAGTTTGTAAAAAACCAATGACATTGCTAATTTTGATGTAAAATCAATGAATGTAATGGGATTTTAGCAAAATTTGAGTAGTAATATTTTTGAGAAAACTGAATAGATTTATGCAAAACTTTTCGAATAAACTAAATTTTTTATGCTATACTCGATATTTTCACTACAATTTACATAGCATATATATTTATGGAGATAGTTTTTAGGGTGCCCCTTCACACAGGAATAGTAGAAAAACTAAATTTCTGATTAAAATATTACATGAACATTGGAATTCAAAATGCCAAACTTGAGCCTAGTGTTAAACATCAAAATTATTTTGTTAATCATTGCAGAAATAAACTGTGAAGATGAGTGTGCCAATACTTATGACCAGGAGTGTATGCTGGTAGAAAATTTTTTTTTAAAAATGACAATGTAGCTTAAGGTTAAAAACACCAAGGATATTGCAATTCACTAATACACCATTTTTGAAAACAATCCTGAACGACGACTACATTTACAGAGCAAAACTCTTCAACAGACGATATAACATCCTCACATGATTTAAGATTTATATCATGCGTAGTATTAAATATATACAACATTCTAGGAAAGATTTTCCTAAATGAAATTCAAACCAAGACACACAAATCGCGTCACAGCCAAGAACTTGGAGAATCGTATCATCTCACACATAATAGATGCATTGCAGAAGATATTTCAAAGAAAAAGTTTGGAACATACTAAAGTTACAGAATTTAAAGTATTCACATTGGACTGTTTCTCAATTGGTGAATCTATCGGACTTCTTGAAAATGAAAAGAAAAACCCCCAAAAAGAGCGTTTTTTATTAACATCTTTGTGTTAAAAGCGAAACGCCCAATCTTGTGCTGGACTACAGTCATGATATAATACCCACGGATACTGTTTGCAATAAAGATTATAAAATATTAGTAATTATGTTCTAAAATAAGGCGAAAGAATAATTGTTTGTTCCTGTATAAATAAAAAACACCATTAAAGGTTTGTTTAGTGTAAACATCAAGAAACAAATAGAATGCGTGGAAGGGCAGAAATTAACAAACAAAAGGGCTTTAGCCATCACCAACACCAACGCTTTACCCCATTCAAGAAATTGACTAGTGCAACGAAATGAAATTAAAGCACAGTTTAACGTGAATTAATTGCTGAAAGTAGGGTGATTTGGCAATTGTTGGCTATAAGCTTTATGTCGTCGATGACTCAAGCTCGTAATGTAATTTTTAGATCAATGCCTATAAGAAATGATCAAGCTTATAATCTTAAGTTTCATTACAGGCACCACTCACATAGACAAAAGAGCAGGCTAGATCAGAAATGTTCACACTCACATTTGTCTGTTATTTATTTATGCAAAACTTTATTGGAAATTCTTATTTTTATTAGTGTGACAATCAAATATAATAGAATTTATAACCTGCTGGTAATCAGGGGCGTGCTTAGGAGGGGCAGGGGAAGATTGTTTATATGAATATTATACAAAAAATATTTTTTAAGTTTTTTATAATATAGAACCATAACTTTTAAAAAATTTTTGCTCTCCCATGAATAAAAAGAGTCTTAAAAAGACTATATTTCATGGCTATAAAGATGTACCTTAAAGTTTTTGGGCGAACCTTTTAAATCATTTCATTTTTTCAATACATCATTAGATTTTGAACAAAGTGCAAATAAATAAGCCTTTCATAAAATTTTAGAAAAAAAATTTGAGCTTCCCACCTTGGAAATTTTCGCATTTAGTCAAGAATTTTAGATTATACCAAAGATTTGGAATTTGGAAGACACAAAAACTGCAAATTGTATTGGTTAGAAAAACTGTTAGATATGACGGAAAGGAGGAGGAGCAATTTTTTTAAAATTCAGAGAATTACCAAATGCATTATCAGAACAGGGCAAAACTTTAGGGTATTCGTTTCCCAATGATGCAATTTGTTCATTGCACGCAACTTTAATTTTGATTTAGTAACGCTTTTAAAATTTTGTTTTTTAATTTGTCAAAATTAATACCAATATATCAGTGGTGGCCTCTTATCTTTTTCCCATGGTTGTACTCCTAAATAATTAACAAGGTGGCTCTAAATTCGACTACTGTATTTTGACTAAATTTAGTTTTTCAATAAAAATAAACCAGCTCCACAAATCGTAATAACACTTTAACAAAGGGGGGGGACTGGATTCCCAGTCAAATTTAATAAGATGAGCTGAACACTCTGAGCACTCCCTCGAGTACAACCAATGGAAATACCCTTCTAATTCTCATATTCAGTCTTTTGTCTGTTGTACAAAAGATAATGTATTAAAAACATTTTATGTGGGCTTAAACCAGACAAGATTTAGTAATACTTTTAACATTAACATATATTACCCAAAACGTTGCGGTAAAAAATTGAAGCGTTTTCCTCTTTACAAAGCAATTATCTAATTGATGCAAATTTCATCATGTAATAAAACATTATTAATTTCGGTTCTTGAAAGAGGAATTCTATGTATGAAATGCATGCGTTGCATTCCCTGGGAAATCGCCACTACAATATATATGCCCATTTAATATAAACATTCCAAAGTTAAATTTTCTAGTGGTTAACTGCCATAGCGCTAAAATAACACATACATAAAGCAGTTTCCCGCCAGTATTAAATTGTATTTTTGCGCTAAAGACATTGACATTATTGCTAGTCCACACTACACAAAAAATGTTTAACAGGACCACCACTGAGCTATGCAAGGCCTCCCCCAATTTGGGCTGTGAGCCCCATTCCACGTTCTAGAGCATGTATGATTTCGCACAAGATGGAAAAGCCTTCTCCTATTTTAGAAATACTAAGACTTAAGTGATTTTAGAAACACTAGATTACAATAAAAAACACGTTTATATAGCAGTTGAAATAAATGGATTCCACAGTGTACAACAGCAGAAAAAATTAAAATCATTGTTTTTTGAACTTTCAAAATGAACATTCTTGCAGAAAAAAAAATGGCTGAATTTTTAGCTTTTTGCTTTAAGGTTGTATTAAAATAATTCAGATGCCTAAATTTTACAAATTTGTAAGTTAATTTTCAGATGTGAAATGCACCTAAAGCTTAAAATATTGATAAGCAATATATAGAACCTCAAATGTTGAATTCAGCACAATCAATATCTTTAATTCTAGTTCCACTAGAAATATATCAAAATCTCTAATGGCTTTATATATATATATAGTTATATGTGAAAAGGGCTTATCATATTATTGACAAATACCAATGCAGTTGTATTTTGTATAGTTGGCTGCAAAAAAATGAGACTAAACACCTATTTTTTCACGCTTTGTGGAAACGTATTGATACGTTTTAGAGGACAACTATAAAAATAAAAGACATCGAGAATTTTGTGAACTTTAAAATGGTCAAACAAAAAAGTTAATTAATTAAACTGGTACTTCGTAATTATTTGAAAACACTTACCAAACAAATTGTTTTGCTTTGCAAAGTTTCTACTGATTTCTTCGGAATGGAAACGTTGGAACAGCTTGAAAACGCCTTTGCGACATCGCAAATTTCTCGATCAACTTATTTTCGAAAGCTGAAAAGAATTCGACAAGGAGAATCTCTCAGAAGAAGAAAAGGAAGTGGACGCCCTCGAAAAATTATTGGAAAATTCATTCAGAAAACAGTCGCAATTGCCCTAAAAAATCCCTATATTTCTGGGAAAAAAATTGCAAACCGACTTCAAACTGAAGCCGACATCTCTGTGCATGAAATCACAGTTCAGAGAACACTGAAAAAAAGTGGAGTTACAAAAATTGGCAGAAAAAATCGACTTCTGATTACAAAAGAACATCAAGAAAAAGATTAAATTTCGTGAAAGATTGGAAAGAGTACACTTTTGAAGATGTTTGGATAACTGATGAGTGCGTATTTCAACTGCACAGAAACAAAGTACAAGTGTTGTCGTCCAAGAAATGTC
>CABFPE010000003.1:3478408-3515254 GCA_900660155.1 Hofstenia miamia | reverse complement strand
GGTCGTCAAAGAAATGTCCAAGACCTACAAAAGCGGTTCCAAAGTTCGACTAAAAAATTATGGTTTGGGAAGCACTTTCCTATCGTGGGTTTTATTTGAAAATTTTAGACGGAAAAGCCACAATCGACAGTCAAAGATATTGCCAAATTATAGCTGAATTTATGCCTTATGCTGATGCTTTATATGATGATGGATGGATACTCCAACAGGACGGAGCAACCCCGCACACGTCAGCAAAGACAAAAAATTGGTTTTCTGAAAATAATATCCAGTTTTTGCAATGGCCACCAAGTTCTGCTGATCTTTCTCCAATCGAAAACGTGTGGCAGATATTGAAAAATGACGTTGAGAAGAAAAATCCGAAAAATATATCCGATTTAAAAGAAAAAATCCAAGAAAGTCAACACATTTTGACATCTGAAATGAAGTCCAATTTAATGAAATCAGTTTCAGTTCGTTTGAATGAAGTTATTTCTACAGGAGAAAAAAGAATTTAGACTTTGATGCTTTTTACTTATAGTCCTTTAATGTATCTTTAAAATCTTACCTTTCTTGAGTTGTTACGTTCAGTAGTTCAAAAGTAATATGCCTTTTTTCTAGTCTCATTTTTTTTGCAGCCAACTATAGATACTGGTACAAATCAGAGTGAGTCATGTGGTGGCTTTAAAATATCATTGAACTATTATGGTCTAATTTAATGTGGCATATTAATAGACTTACCCTCTCAGCTAACTTTTGGAATTTAACAATTTCAAATTATCAAAAGTTTTAACATGTATCCTTCCATTTCATGTTAGTCCCAGCTAGTGACGTGAGGGTGAGTACACGTTGTACGGGTACAGGTAAAGAATATAATTGACAGATAAATGCAAAAAGAAAATGTTGTAAAATTAACTACTTCTTATGGAAGCTTTGTTGGGAAATTGCCTTTGAACGTTTAAACAGGCATTTAAATGAGGTTTGGCAATAAAGGAATTTAGCCCAAACAAAAAAAATGTATAAACTGTAGTAGTTATGAGAGGATGAGCTAATGTTTAATGTGTAGTACAAAAAGGTTATTTAATTATTAAAGTACTCCATCCCTATTCTGTTTTTTAAGTGTTCTAATACATAGTTGCAATTTTAACGATTTTTTTTGTTTGACCTAGGGTGCACTGTGGTTTATTCCAAGAAAACTATATACTTTGTGGAATAAGTATATTGCACTATACCACTAAGGCTTAGGATCAATAAAATGTCTAAACTCCAACCTCCAAATATACGGTGGAATAAGTAACCCTCAAATGGTAATAAGTCAGCCTAGAAAGTGGAATAAGTAATCGAAAACCAGTGCCCTAATTATATTCCGGTATTATTAGTGATGTACGGGTCTTATATATATATATATATATATATATAGTAGTGGAAAAATTAATGGAATATTGTTAAAATTTCTATGTATTTATTTCTGAAACTTGTAAGAATTCTTAAAACAGCTAAGTTGTGAAGGTGTGTTTGGACCAGGGAGGATCAAGCCAATTAATGGAATGATGAATTCTGAATAGACCGTTCTATTCTAAGCAGCAGTGCCAAAGAGCAATATGTGGAGTGGTTTCCAGATGATACTGGAATCTTTCAGCATGAGCTCGCACCTTGTCACAAAGCTAAGATATTGAAGGCAAAGCTTAATGAACTTAATACTTCTCAACAGCAAAGGCCTTTAAACAGTCCAGATGCAAGTCCCATCGAAAATTTGTTTGCCATTGTCAAACAAGAATTGAATATACGCGATTGAACCACCAAAATAAACTTATGATTGTTGTCCCTGACATTTAGCTTAGGTCAGAAAAATTTAAGGAATGTTGTAAAGCACTTTTAAATTCAATGCCAATTCGTATTCAGGACATTATTAAAGCACATGGTGGACATATCAATTATTAGTTTGTATTTTTTTAGCTGAAGTAATATGATAATAATAAAACTACTATTTTATTTACAATATTCCATTAATTTTTCCACTACTGCATATATATATATATATATATATATAAGTATCTTAATTTAACACGATTTCAAATTTATAAATAATTGTAAATTTGAAAATAATTTTAAAAATTAATTTTGCAACAGTCAGACATTCTAGATCGGTAACCTGTTTTAGTCACAACAACCATTAGATTTGCAATGCAGTCTAAACACTTACTGGTGATGCAATTTTGTAATCCCTCTTGCGACCAATCGCATAATTTAACCGTAGCTTAAGATTTTGTTAAAAAATAAATGTCTCATTTGTGAAAAGAAAATTGCAACATTTTGGTGTTTGCCTTGTAAGGGCGGCATTCGATCGTGATTAGCGGGAGTTGTTAAATGAGTGTATTAGAGTGGGTACAGTAATGTAATAACTACAACATTAATTCGATGCAAACATTGACGCAACTGCAAATGTATTGAAATCAAAATACAGCTGTTATTTCGTGATGCTAATTAATTATTCTGTCCCTTGAAATACAGCTTGCTGTTTATCAAATACGTCTGAAAACCCGATAAATATAGCAAAGATGAATTCTCAACAATTTTAGCATTAATCTTTTGTGATTACAATTTATGGTTGTTCATAATGCAAAAGTGATGCGCGCAGGGCTTTACAGTACTCCTAAATAGTTAACAAGGGGGCTTTATATTTGAGAAGTGGTATTTTTATATTTCGACCAAATTTTGTTCAACAATTAAAATGCACCATTACAAACCATAATATAGCTTTAACAAGGGGGGGCTTGACCCCAGTCAAATTTAACAAGATGGACTGAGTCCCCCTGAGCAACCCTCGAATACACCCCTGGATGCGCGTGTTCCAGTTCTACTTTAGAAACCCTCTCAAAAAAGTATTTTTAAGAAAAAAGGGTTTCGAGTTGAATAGAATAGGCAAAAAAGCTCGTCATTTGAGGATAAGAATTACATTATCTTCAATTTGAACAACTCAATATGACCCACGTACACCACTAATACAAAGAGAAATACATGTACCTTAAGTGGGTAAGTCATGATCAATTACCTATAGCAATGCTTGAGTGTTTTCAATTTCATTTCTTCAATTCTTTATTGTGGAAGCATAGTGGTATCTCTTCTACTTTACTAATTTCCAGGTTTGCCCAGTGGGGTGGGGATCCGAGGTACCTCATGAGACCCTTCATGGGACCCGTGGGGTAAGGAGGGGTTGCAATGAAATTGTCCACTTGGTTTTAATGAGATTTATGAATATATTAAGTCTAAACATAAAAAATGTGAAACCCTGATAACTCATTAAATAGTACAGATATTTCAAATCTGAAAGTACTACTGGATAGAGAATCGTTTCCCCTTTCATTGTTTTCGATAATTCGCGAAGATGCGCGAACCTTTTTCTAGGGCGCGACCAGTGGCGCATTTAGTGGCAAGGCGACCGCCCCGACTTTTTCGGACCAATCGTTAACATTTCACCTGGGCCAGGCCGGCTCAAGCATGAATGAATGCTTTTTTAGAATTATATACTAAATTTTCGATAAAAAAGTACATATACAAAACATATTTTGTATTTTTTGGATTAGATTGTTGATCCAGCAACGCCAACAATGAAAAAAACAAAGAATGATGAAGTTCAATATTGCTATGAGCAAAAAAATAATTAAAGGGAAGCATCCGCTTTAGAGAAATACCCGAGCAAAGGATATACTTTACTTCAAAGAAACAGCAAACTTTGAAAATGGGTTTAAAAGGCCATTGCAAATTTCAAGCAATCACAGGCGTGGTCTACCGGCACCTGTAAAATATTGAAACAATATTACATCTCATTAAACAAAATATATGAATATTTAGACAATTAAAAAATCACATAGAATATCTACGATTTTTCATAGACGAATTTCTGTATTAAAGCTATAACTAAAAACAATAGCAGCAGTTTTGCTTTATTAAATCTTTTTTTACATAACATTACTTTAGCTGAACACAAATGCTTCGTAGTCAATATTTGTTTACCCGCTCTATATCAAAACGAGTCAACAAACGTTATAGTACACTGTAAAGACAAATCAAACAAGCTTCAGAATCCAAGCATACTTGGGCTGATTTCAAAAAGACACGTTTCAGAATAGCAAGCAACCGGTTAAAAATTTCACTGTTGATAGAGACTCGGAATTTCAATACTCAACGGTTTTCCTGTTTTGAAAACACGTGGAAGGTTCCGATTGGAAGCAAAGACAGTGGTGGGCTATATAGCATGATGTAAAGTTATAACTTCAAAAAATGAAAGGCTGCAATGTTTGAATGTATGTTATTCATCAGCAGACTTATGTACATAATACCATAGTACACATAGGGTGGACAAAAGATAGAATTTTGGAAAATTTTTAAATCTTCCCTGATTTATCACATCACTAATACACGTGATTAATATTAACTTCAAAATATAATTCTCTACGATCATTAGATACCACTTCGAATGCGTAAAGAAAGACCAATGACAAAACTTAAGAACTGAAATTGCAAAAAATTATTTACAACTGCTTACATTTTGTCACAATATGTAGTAGTTGTTCCTGTAGGTTAGCATTCAGGGTTAAATGCATGAAGTAAGTGCGAAATTCACATTTTCCAATACTCCGCAAACTTCATGTGGAAGAAGTCAATATTAGGTGCAATTTAATGGTGGTTAATGTTATATTTTAAGTCCTTCAAGAAGCATCTGTTATTGAAAACAAAAAGACCACCCGAAAATGCATTATTTTTGGAATTCAATGCCAATACTAATTAAAATTCAAGTAAACTATTTATCTCAGAAATTGATTTGTTAAATTCGACGCAAATCCGAATATAAAGTATTTTCCGCGGGAAAGCACACGAATGCGGGCAAAAAAATTGTGAGGTTTTGCAATAACAGAGTCACACAACGATCTCCTTTACGCTCGAACGACTCGCCGAATCATGAAAAAGTGACAAATATAATCAAAATTGGAAAAAAATTGTTGCAAATCCGCAAAGTTTAAAATCATAAAGGATTTCTAGGTTGCACACAAAAGAAATATTTAATTTCAGAAATAATCATACATTCCAAAACAATGTTTTGACACATACATTATTCACATCACTGCACACAGGCGTTTATCAGAATAACTTTCCTCTCTGAGTTGCATTTCAATGGACTTGTGTAAATTGAAATACGATTTGTTTTAAATCCATCATAACAATATATGAATTTGTCCCTATAATAATTGTAAAAAAATGAAAACTTATTCATTTTCTGGAGTTAGAGACAATAGACCACAAGAACCATTGATACTATGGTTCTAAGAGAATATTTATTCTTAATAGACTTATTCGTATGTTTGGTATGGCGGGATTTCAAAATTTTATTAATATTGCTAATTTGCACAAAACAAAAATTATGTTATGGGATAATGGGATAGACCCAATCGGATTGGATCTAAGTCCAATGGGGCAAAATAGTCATAGGCAATGAAGTTTGCTAATTTTCCAAGGAAGGCACAGATTGATAGTGTTTAACAAACTATATCAAAACATGTTATATGTTTTATAACATTAATGAAGCACTTGTATACTGTTAAGTGTTTTATAAGAATTACCGAGAGCCAATTAATGGAATTTGAATTTCTTAAAAATCATACTAAGACTCAATTGTTTGCCAACAAAAATATTCAACTATTATGAAGTGTGCACAGTATTTTTTGTTTTCCAAAATTTTTTGACTAACTATTCTTCAATTCAATTAAAAATCAACGCTTACAAAAATGTGCCACCTCATTCTTACATAAACGTTAAGGATGCTTTAATACTTGGCTACCCAGACATTCTCACTGCGTTAGTTACCATAATGGACATACGTGCACCCCAATCCATTCTTAAGTTTGAAAAGTGTCTCGTTGGATGATGCGTTAAGTATGATATAATTGAGATTTAATATTAATTATGTATATTCTTCATGTCATTTCTGTAGTAAATGGGATTTACAATGACAAAAAGTTGTTTAACTTTCTAAGGTGCAAAAATGCCATATCGAAGAAAATCATTTCGAAAACCTACCCAAGAACAAAGCAGGAGAAACAGTTTATGTTAGCATGGCTATATGAAAAACACGAAACATTTCAACCCCAAAGGAGTGGACCTCAAAAACAAAGTTTAATATTTTTGATTAGTTATAGATGATCAGATCAGCAAAAAGAACGAATCCTTAATATTTAATGTTTTACCAAATTTCCATATCAACACTTTCTACCACAACGTGTATTGACAGGGTGCACGTGAAATCCTTTTGCATCTACAAAGGTTAAAGGTCCATTTTTGAATTGTAATGAAGTTTTAAATCTTCAATGCAATTGCACAATCATAAGACTGTGTACGACTGAATAAGTTCGCCACCCAGCAAAGCTACACTGACGTCATAGATTCCTACTTTAAAATAGCATTGATATTCAATCCTATTACGAGTTTACATTTTCAACTAACAAACAAAGAATAAACTGTGAATAATTAAGAAGTAATAGGAAATAATTTATTCATACCAATTACTCCATAACGTTTAGAGACCAAAAAATAACGTTCTTGGCGTAGGTAAATACAATGTATCCTGAACTTATATTTTAGAGAGGTAAAATTCTTTTGCCAATATTTGAAGTATGATATCAAATTAAGAACTGAAAGAAATTATACCTTAACTTTCTGTTTTAATTTAATCTGCTTAAACTAACTGCTATGGTTTAAAAAACGGAGGAAATTATTATCATCTTTAATGAAATTGAATTGATCAGGTTTGTGTAAAAAATCTAAATTTACTATGTATAAAAATAGTGCATTTTTAAAAAATAACCGTTTTAACCGCTATTTAGCATGCAGTCGAAATATATTACAGTAATTTTTTTCAATAAAGTCTCTGGTGCATTCAAAAAAGTCTTTGTAAAATAACTAGTTAAAATTACAATTTATTTGATGCCCGAAGAAATTTATAATAATGCAAAAAAATTAAATGAAATATTTTCTTGCAACAAAATATTTATTGTCAATAAGTTAATTTAACTGGAAGAGATAATAGTATTTGCGAGGCTGCAATATACAAAATATTTAGTTCTTATTGATTAAGAATTGAAGTTTACACTTTATTTTCTCAAAGCCAATATTTTAAACCTATTTAATTAATGTGAAACAGGGTTTCCGTTGCTGCACTAGTTCTGTAATACGCAATCTCAATCCCATTGTAAATACATATAAGTCATTGAACCTTTCGATGTAAGTAACCATAGTAACTAAATGAGTCATGCATAGCTGTATTTTGAGCAAGATAACAAGTGAAAACAANGTTTAATATTTTTGATTAGTTATAGATGATCAGATCAGCAAAAAGAACGAATCCTTAATATTTAATGTTTTACCAAATTTCCATATCAACACTTTCTACCACAACGTGTATTGACAGGGTGCACGTGAAATCCTTTTGCATCTACAAAGGTTAAAGGTCCATTTTTGAATTGTAATGAAGTTTTAAATCTTCAATGCAATTGCACAATCATAAGACTGTGTACGACTGAATAAGTTCGCCACCCAGCAAAGCTACACTGACGTCATAGATTCCTACTTTAAAATAGCATTGATATTCAATCCTATTACGAGTTTACATTTTCAACTAACAAACAAAGAATAAACTGTGAATAATTAAGAAGTAATAGGAAATAATTTATTCATACCAATTACTCCATAACGTTTAGAGACCAAAAAATAACGTTCTTGGCGTAGGTAAATACAATGTATCCTGAACTTATATTTTAGAGAGGTAAAATTCTTTTGCCAATATTTGAAGTATGATATCAAATTAAGAACTGAAAGAAATTATACCTTAACTTTCTGTTTTAATTTAATCTGCTTAAACTAACTGCTATGGTTTAAAAAACGGAGGAAATTATTATCATCTTTAATGAAATTGAATTGATCAGGTTTGTGTAAAAAATCTAAATTTACTATGTATAAAAATAGTGCATTTTTAAAAAATAACCGTTTTAACCGCTATTTAGCATGCAGTCGAAATATATTACAGTAATTTTTTTCAATAAAGTCTCTGGTGCATTCAAAAAAGTCTTTGTAAAATAACTAGTTAAAATTACAATTTATTTGATGCCCGAAGAAATTTATAATAATGCAAAAAAATTAAATGAAATATTTTCTTGCAACAAAATATTTATTGTCAATAAGTTAATTTAACTGGAAGAGATAATAGTATTTGCGAGGCTGCAATATACAAAATATTTAGTTCTTATTGATTAAGAATTGAAGTTTACACTTTATTTTCTCAAAGCCAATATTTTAAACCTATTTAATTAATGTGAAACAGGGTTTCCGTTGCTGCACTAGTTCTGTAATACGCAATCTCAATCCCATTGTAAATACATATAAGTCATTGAACCTTTCGATGTAAGTAACCATAGTAACTAAATGAGTCATGCATAGCTGTATTTTGAGCAAGATAACAAGTGAAAACAAAAGATTTTTTTCGAGGATCAAATAAACTGTGTTTTTAGTTAGTTTATATACAAAGACTTTTTTTGAATGCAACAGAGACTTTATTGAAGAAACACTATTGTAAAGGGGGTGCCACAAAAAACTTTTTTGACTATAGTCAAAAGTCTAACCGTGTGGCACCCCCAAAAAGTGACTTTTGCGGTTTACGATTAGTCAAATTTTGAAATAGAAATTGTTCTATTTGAAAATGACTATTAGTCAAAAGACTAACCGTGTGGCACCCCCTTAAATGCACCACTGACGCCAACGGTAAAAAACAAAGTCTCCTGCATAACTAACTCAAACAATTTTATCCTCTGTGTACAATGTGTTCCAGAGTCCTGCGCGAGAATTAAATTTCTAGTGCAAAATTAATAATCACACGCAGACACAAACGCAACGGTTTAATATTTGAAATTATATTACAATGGCTAAGGCAAAAGGTGATAACACCTTGCTAAGGCCTCTTAGATTAGTTATTTTATACATGCACTTGCTCGACACGGATATAAAGAGAACGTCAGGGTAGGTTTTTTTTATAAATTTTTAAAATATAATTGAGGCACAACATGGTTTCTTATTAAATCTTAAAACATTTATTTTTAGTGTTTATAAAAATTATTCCTACAAACTTAAAAAAACATCTATTTCTCAGAAAAACTACCTTTTTGAATTGAACAAGTTTGAAAGTTTTTAAATATATCAATCATAAGACGACGGATGATTTATCATATCATGACATTGCATCGCATGTAAAAATTGCACATACATGTAAATAGTATAAGTATACCCGATTGATAAAATACACGTTGTTTGCAAAATTGTAAATCATATTGCAGAACCAAAATTAAAAATTTATGTGTTCCTTGTAAAGGTATTATTATTTCCGAATGAATTCTTTTCTTTAAAAACTTTTTAATAACCGAAATCATTGCTTAACCTTTATTGGATAGGGATTTGAATTTTTATTAGATCTGGTGGAAAGTATAACCTGGTGATGGACATCGCTGTTATTTCGTATTCCTGGACTAAAAGAGGGCAACATTTTTTTTGCATTTTGCTAAATGTAGATTTTCTGCAAATTTTGAAAATTTTAACTTCGCAAAGTAACGATAAAATCTAGAACAACTATTTAATATAAAATAATGAATTAAATTATTGTGGCTAAAGTTAAATTCTAAAGTCGTAGGCTTAATTTCCTATTTATGGTAACAGAAGGTCGAAAAACCTGAACAGAGGTTTGAAGTATTATGAGAAAGAGTAGATACCAATAGTTTAAGCTTAATTTACTATTAATGGTGATGAATGTAAATCAAAGCGAATAGATGATTGATGGCCAGAAACATCTGGAAATTTTATACCCACCAATGGAAGGTTTCTTCCTTTTGAATCTGGGGTGATTAGGGCGTACATAGAAATTTACAAAGGATATTCGAATGGAATAATTTATTTCAACAAATTTTCCTACTTTTATTAAACTTCTCAAGGCAATGAAAATCCTTGAATACATAAGTCAGTCTTTCATGAAAGACAAAAAATTAGAAACAAATATTATATTATCACATGGAACAAACATTGTACAGCAACCTATAAGAAAGTAATTTTAAACGTCATTCTAAAATTTAATGGAAGAGCTTTAGTAGCAAAAGATCAACATTCGATATTTGGCATCATCATTTTTGATTATCAGACGTTCTTTTGGCTCCCATAGTAGCTCTTGTGTAACTATTTAATCTGAGGAAAAGCACTGAATGATCGTAGAGTAAATCAATGAATACGATTTTATAAAATGAAACGCTGGATTACATTATACGTGCTTTGCTAGTGATTTCATTGCTAAACACACATGAAAAAAATTCTGTGAAAGATATAATTTGATACAGAGGTTACTACAAAAATAAAGGAATTGCGGGACAGAAGGTTCGATTGAACACATCGAACCCCTCCTGTGTACGTCCTTGGGTGTCTGATTCTTAATTTGTAATACATTGAATGAACGTTTGCAAGAAGCGTTGAGGAACGAAATATTTAGGTATACTTCAATTAAGAAAATCACAATTCATTCATTCAATAAAAAGGTTTCGTTTAAGTGTACAAGGTTGCAAACTTTAATTGAGGATTTTTTACTTGTTAGTTAATTCGAGCGCATTTTAAGGTACATGAACACATGCAATTAGTATTTTGACTATATAAATCAAGAAAAAATCGAATTTGCAATACGCTGCTGAACTCTATTGCATCAATTAAATCTTTGATTCGATCCCTGTTTTCTTGATGATGGATCCTAAAGCTACGGTTAGAATATGTGATTGGTCACGCGTGATGTTACTTTTCTTGCTACCAATCACGTAGCCTAACAAGGCACTATCCTTTGCAGGGAAACTTATGATGAACTGGTACTGATAATAGGGCCATCTGGGACCACATAATCCTACGGGAATTAATATTAAATGCGTCTGAATATTCATGTGGCATTGGGACGTTAAAAATTAAGAAATTATTTCAGAATATTACACATTTCTGCAAATTGGTTGAAATAGAAGTTAAACGAGAGACTATTTGCGACCAGTGCATTTAATGGCCCAAATTCAATGAGACTAAAAAACTGGTTCTAAGAACCATAACTGGTTACGGTAACAACAAAACACAAAGCTGAAAAAACAGTCTTTAAATTCGGAATATTTGTTCATAAGTACATGGAGAAGCCTCCAACTGACGAACTTGGGAAGCTCCTTGATTGAAAAGTGTGCTTTGAATGTATATCCAAAGATTTTGAATTGTTCGGCGTCTACAGCAGTCGAAGGAAAGAAAACGATTGAGCATTAAAAGTATGGGAAAACTTCTCACCTAAAGAACTCTGCGAATTTCAGCATTGAAACCCTTGCCGCCGATTTAATTCATCCGCTTGAAACTATTCTGAACAAAATGAATGATTAAAACAAAACATTTTTATTGAAATACAATACAGGTACATGATAGTAGTTGAAGATTAAAGTATCTTCCGCTTCAGCTATTAATATTTGCACAAATCGCCACTGTTATCGAATCAAATATACTTGCGATAGTGCTTTGTACATGTACAGGTGCATAGCGTCATAATAACTTATTCGATACATTTTAATACGCTGCTAGAGGCTTCAAAACCAAATAATAAGACCATTTTTACGTCTTCATTTATAAATTTTACTTTTATTTTGTTACAGTCGATAAGACCTTTTAATCGCATATGTCGATAAAACTAGTGTTTGGATATGTGCATATATCACGAAAATATAGAAAAAAAGTTAGGCTTTTCTAAAATAGAGGCAGTTTAAGGTTACAAAAGTGCAGTCGAATGTGTAAGACTTTGGAGAAAAAGTGTTGGGTAACCTTGTGGGACGTAGATAAGAGTATGATCGTGGTACGGAGATTGAAGAAAGCAATTACAACTCGTTGAAATTTTAAAGGGGTTAGGTAAGGTGTTGTGGTTAGCTCTACACTGGTGAATATAGAAATCCTTTATGAGGTAATTAGATCAAGAGGCAAACAAAATGAGCTCATTGGGGCAATTAATTGACAATAAAATTATAATAAATGCCCAATCGTTAAAAAGCGTGTTCGAACAGAACATTCTCTGTAAAATGTCAGTGAACTGAATTTGCAAAAACTTATTTTAAACTATAAACTACAGCAGATTCAAGAAATTTATTGAAATTAAAGTACAATTTGTAATGAATAAAGAACAGTTACTGGCTTTTTACAAGTTAAAAAAATTCCTAACATTAACTTTGATAAAAAATGTCTAATTTTGGATATATTAGAAAGAAATAGGCCTTACATGTAACAAAATCGGACGAATTGACCCTACAGTGTATGTATTTTGTCTAATGAGAAAAATTTTATTTATTCTGGACAAAACCGTAATATAAGAAAATTTGAAAATTACAAGGAATTACTGCTAAGAATGCTGAAGAAACATGTTTGAAGTAATAAATAAACTAAGGAATCATTGGTTAGATATACTCAAGTTCGAAATAAAAAGCAAAATGGACGTTGAAAAATTACATTTTAAATGTATTTAATGAAAATTACGATATATATGCACTCAAAACTCCAGCGAAATACGAAAAACTTCAACTGTTCATGAACACTTGCAGTGGCGTACCCAGGGGGGACATGGTGGAATGTCCCCCCCGTCAGGTTTCCAAATTTAATTTTGACTGGATAAATCAAAAAAATTTTCGTAAAAAATTGAAAAATTTAAAATCTAGAATCATGAAATGCATTTTTAAGGTCTATTTTCTCGATATTTTCAAAAATTTTCGCGGGGCTTCGCCCCGCATTATGGAATAACAATGATGTCCCCGCCCCCGTCGGAAAATCCTGGGTACGCCCCTGAACACTTGTTATGTATTAGTCTCACCAGGTAAACTTTTCTAATTACTAATTATACTATACTGAATTGTAAATTCTTAAAATTAGGGTCGATATTGCAACTACTCTCAATAAGTACCGCTAGCAGGCCGAAAATGAGCTAAAAATAGTGCTTACTTTCATGTGCCGAATAAACGCGGGGGATTTCAAAAAATGCGAAAATTTCCCCAGAAATTGATAAAACGATATATAATATAACACTTTTAAAACATGTTTTAAACTAGCAAAAACTAGAAAATATCAACTATAAGAGAGGTTTTAAGAAATGTGCGTACTTAGACAAGATGTATATATACAATAGTATGTGCTAACTAGGGCATAGCAAAATTTTGTAAAAAATAAATTTATGAAAAATAATAAACGGGGGCATTTATTCGGCACCAAGAGTAAACACAGCAAAATCAAAACTATCACCTTAAGCAAAGACTATTCTCGTTGCCTCGCCCTCTCCCAAATTGGCCAATTTTTGTTTCAGTTTTATGTAAACTATTATTGAAGAACAGCACTGGCATTTTAGTCTGTAGCATTAAAGTATAAAAAACGTTTTTATTTAAAATACTTAACACTCGCGTTTACAACAATTTGTAACTCTACGAAGGCTTAACTCGCACGTTGGGTCACAAGTACCAACCTGATTACAGCTGTTAACGCGCTTAAGCATGTGCTGTGCATCGGTTGCATACAAAAGATGAACACTCTTTCAGACGCATTGGACAACACACTCAGTGTTGACGTCAAAGTACAAACTTGGCTGCCATAATTTACTTGTCTAATTGCAGATACTGGCTAAACATCCAGATGTTAACAAACGTTAACATAGCCAGTATGAAAAATGTAACAGTGATAAATCATTATATCACCGCACTATCAATCGATAAGAGCTTATTGAGGATGAATAGTTCAAGCGGCATGGAATTTGTACATTCAAATAACTATAGTGTGTGTAGCAAATAACGTGTATTATACATGTAAAAAATATATAAAACTGTGCGGTAACTTGTTGTTTCTCAAATTGACTGCTAAATGTAAACAATTCCAAAACTTTAAAAAATTTGCCAGCAATTTACTCTCGAGAGATGTTTCACATTTGCACGATGGAGAGTGTGATAACTTTTCTAATGGCTTCTATTTTACCGTACTACTTTGATTGGTGGGAGTTTAGCCCATGAAAACCCAAAGTTATGCAATTAGAAAAATGGAATTTGGGCATATCTTTGATACAATAGAAATTATCTTTATTTCCGATTGAAACACATCAAACTGACTAAATTTACAAACTATCATAAAATTTACTTCACTTGCGGAGTTATTTGCGGCATTTCGCAGACGTGATAGCGCGGGCGTGGTCTTCCTTTCGTGTCGGTGTTTTTTGGTAGGGGTTGGAGATTTGGGAGTAGATAATGCAGATAGGGAGCGAAGACAACACTATATATTTGTTAGGTATTATCATTTCATTTTTAAATTTAGGTCAGACAGATGCGAGTTGTCTACAGGTAGTTCAAACACATTTTTATTACATTTTAAACCCAATGAATAATAAATATACTTGGGAATTAATGGGTTAAGACAAATATTGTAATTTCAGTATTTTTTTAGTTATGCGGACTAGAGGTGGGTGCGCGCAGCGCAAATTTATTACGTTTATACACAGACAGCCAAACCTGGAAGCTGTCCGGACAATACTGTAGAACAGACACTAATGAAAGAAACATTGCAATGCACAAACACTGGGACTAGATATTCATAAACTAAACAAAAAACTCACGCTAATTTTTCTGACTTTTGAAACTATTCAATGTTTCGGAAATTTTTGTTAACGTAGATAACTGTTTATAGGTTATCAAAAATTAAAATTAGCTTTGTAGAGCCTTAAAATAATCGCACGACTAATAGTATCGAAATTCGGACCATGTAAATTAAAATAATAACAATCATGAAATGTTTGATATATATATATATATATAACCGAAGTTTTGAGTGTAATTAAAGTATTGGCTGGGAAGCATACAATATGTCTATATTAGTCATTTAACTTAGGCCCTTGTAATAGCTCCTCTTACCTATTAATGAGCTTTATATATTTTATCAACCTATTACTCTAAAACTATACATTATTATTAGTATAGTCACCATATTTTGTTCAGCCGATTTATAACTTTTTCGATGTTGCGTAGGCTATAGTGTATATTATATTGGGAGCATATCAAACGGTTATATCTCAAAAACCCAAAAGTTCACTCTGCACCAGAGCAATGGCAGAGAATTTAAGATATGAAACAAATAAAGTCTAAACTTTGATACTAGTTTGACAGTTCGGTGTATTGTGCTAGAAAATGCTCATTGACTAAATTAGTAATAAAATGACTGCTACAAACGATCGTTAATAAATTTTACCAGTCCAAACCGGCAATCTATCTAATTAGTCATATAGATTCAAATGGCCAATCGGCTCAGCCATTTTGTTTAGCACACGTGGTTTTGGAATATTTCGCATACATCATTATTCAATTTTCAAAAAATTTGGAATGATATCGTCGCAACTTCCAAGGTTGCTACATGTCAGTTGGACTAAGGAGATTAACTAGGTTCTTAATACATTTGGATAGACTCCGTGTTCAAATAACTTACATATTAGAGGGGGTGATTTAATGGTTGAGTTGGATTGGATACAGTAGATTAACAACAGTATTCGCTCTAGGCTGCAGTTGCACTTGGGTGTTATCAACACCTGCCTGGGGAACTATCACGACGGGTATATTTCTATAATGTTAACGATATAAACATCCCAGCACAAGATTTAGCTTTGGTTCTTCAGAATAGTAATTCAGGCCGCCAAATGTAACTGCGGCCTAAGAGAAGGGTTTTAAAGAGATTGTGATTCCCATGGATCAGCTATTTGGAGGTTCAGTGCTGAATACTGCAGCACAACCCATTCGATTAATCGCAATTACACAAAATACTAACAAAAATACCACGATATCAAAATACATGTAGAAAACGCCGTTATGACTATCACTTATAAACGAATATATAAAATGCATTATGGAAATAAAATTAACTTTTTAGTCAATATGGTGCTATTACTGCTGCAAAATATCATACAATTCATGTATTTTCTGAAATACCGTCACCTTTGTACTATGGAGTTGTACAAAGCTGTTAAAAAGTCCATTTTCCACACTACATACATAAATATACTTAATTTCTATGACGTGTGTTGCGCTCAATACAAATATGAATATATCATATAACCCTGAATAAGGTTATTGTGCAGCTATTCGTGTGACCCTCATTTCAAATGAACACAAAATAGGGCCGTAAATGCGGCCGCTTTTGTAAATTGAAAGATATTGAAATATTTACACTTAATTTCGCATTTTTACAGATTTGTCTTAAATGATCGCATGCTAAAACGATCAATAGAGATGTATATTGATATGGTAAGTCAAACGAATGACCAAGCAATCTACAACTTCAAGGTCAAAAAGTTGTGTTATAATAAAAGATAACTGACCGACAGAAGAAAATTTTACCCGGGTCAAATAATGCACCATAAGGCATAAATGAGTTTTAAAGCAAGACTTCCAGTCTATGAAGAGCATTCTTCCAATTCCAACAATTCTGAGCATGAGTTTGAATGAAACAACCAAAAGAAACACTTCCAATTCCTAAATAACGAGATAATTTAATTCACATTGCGAATTTTGATTAAGCAATTCAAGTAAAATACAGCTCTACACACTTTTTCAGGCAAAACAGAATCCACACATTGAAAACTACATAAGCACATGTAATTAACCAAGAAAACAACCATAAATAACTAGTTCTGCATAAATATTCATTTTATTAGCCACATACAAATTCAAGCGGAAATACTGAAACTAATTGCCATGTTATTTAAAACAAAATCAATTTATTTGAAATGTTCATATACACCTGCAAAATTAAAAAATGATTTACATTTTAAAGTATTTTCTTTATATTCCATGAATGAAAAATGTCTAACAAAGAAATTATGTCGAAGTGGAGAATGAAACGAATGTTACTATTAATTCTACAAACATTGAAACTATGCTTAACGGAATTTTGTATGCAATCTTCGAAGCCCATTTTGCAATGGACATTCAAATGCAAGTACATTAAAAAAACAAATTTAATAACTAATAATAACTATAAATATTCTAAAATCACTGTGTGAAAATATGCAAAAGAAAGATATGGTCTTAAAGACAATAACAAATTCGTTAATTCTTAACGGAATTTTGTATGCAATCTTCGAAGCCCATTTTGCAATGGACATTCAAATGCAAGTACATGAAAAAAACAAATTTCAATATCTAATATTAATAACTATAAATATTCTAAAATCACTGTGTGAAAATATGCAAAAGAAAAGATATGGTCTTAAAGACAATAACAAATTCGTTAATTAAAATTAGACAAAATTGAATAAATTAAGGAATAGCACCATAGTGCAACGAAGTTATAGCTCTAGATTAGTAATTACACATTGCAAGATAATAGAGATCTACATAAAAGATACGCAAGAATTGAAGTACAAGAATATACAAGCATGTACAAAATATGTACAAATATCTTTAAGCATTAATAGATCAATTTATCAGGACAAATCAAAAAATAGCAAAAATACACAATTCAAAATGAAAAATACGAATTTACAAAATTAAAGAATTCACTAATGTTTAATAGCCACCCCCATAATAAAATTTAACTATTAATAACATTAGCACCATATTGGGTAGAATTTGTTGAAGAAATCACTGGTACAAATGTCAAAGAGTTTAGTTTTGAATGTTCATCTTTAATGTTTGGAAGAGTGACACATAATATCTGTTGGGATAATTCACCGTTTGACGTTGAATCATTGGAGGTAGATATGGGATAACCGGGTTTTATAGCTGGTTGAATTGATCGATTTAATCGAAGAGAACCATCATTTGACTCATTAGAAGAGTTGTTTGAAACATTTGCATCCAATACATTGTATTTTGAATCCAGGATATTATTAATGAATTGGGCACGAGCAGATCGAGGAGTTGTTACACCATGGCGACTTTTCTTGTGGGATACTAATTTATCTTTCCGATAGAAAACGTGATCGCATAAATTACAAGTAAAACTTTGAAGCTTTAAATGCACATGATTTAAATGACGTTTCATAGTTGACTGCGTGGTGAATTCTTTACCACAAATGTGACATGGATACGCAAGTTTTGAAGCATCCATTAATATGTTGGTTTTGTTTGTGGTTGTGGTTGGTGGCGATCCATTCGATAACTCATCAGAGTCAGAATCCACTGTTTTAGGACTTAGTTCACATTCTGTTGCAGGAACTTCAGGAGGTTTTTCTGTAATACTGCTGTATAACGACTGTAGAGAATTGTCTTCAGCAATAACATATGAAGATTCATTTACATATTCATCCGAAATGTCATTTGATTCACACATTTGGGCCACAATGTCAATAGATTTGCTGTAATCCTGCAACAATCCATTAGATGCAGCTGCCTTTTTAACCAAGCTATCACTGACATCTTTCAAACTTTTCCTTTTAACACCACCAGCACACCTTTTGTTGTCCACAGATTTCAAACTATTGACGGCAAAATGTTCTCCTTTTTTAAGATTTCTGGGTTGAGGCGTTTCATAATCATTTGTTGTATCGGGTACTGTTTTTTCCGAATGCAAAAATGCATTGAATGAGGGTTGACTGAGACATTCATCTCCTGAAGCATCTGAAAAACAGTGGTATTTACAAAAGCTTTCCCATTTGGTAAGCAAGTCATTGCCAATTGAATTGTCATCGAAGAACTTTCCAGCCGGCCCTGGAGAAGTATATGCGACAACCGAATTATGTTTTTTCGATTGATATGCAGAGAAAACCACAAAATGCATTTTATATTCTGTATTTAAAAATTCAATCGTTTTTTTAAGCAAGAAAAACGCATTGTTAAAATGTTCCTCTTCAAACACGATAGGCATACTTCCACTAATTAATTGTCGAAACCCAACATGAACAGGGTTGGGCACTAGGGTATGTAAATATTTGATAAAAAATTAAGCTGAAAAAAATATTTTAAAAATAATGAAAATAATTTACAAATTTTATTTTAAAATTTTATTCTTGCATTATAATTTTTCTTAAAGGGTTGAACTTAATTTATCATTTTAGCAAATCTTCTTAATCACTATAATTTTTCCAAATTTAATTATTAAGATATGATATATTTTTTACTTAAGACGAAAACATTATAATGTTGCTTGAAGAATTTTTTCCTGAATATTGTAAAAATTCTACTTAAATCATCGGTAACTTTGGTGATAGTCAAATTTTCAAAAAAAATATAATGGCTGCGTACTAGAATTTGGGCTGTAAACAAAATGAAGGATAGATTAGCAGTGCTAAGATCCGTATGTCTATGAATTATCTTATTTATTTTTTGTACTAGAATGCCTTATAGGACATATCGCGTGTCAATATTTGCTTAAAAAATTAAATTTAGGCTGGGGATGATGATGATGGTGTGGACATATCATTAACCATGGACGGCTCTAATAAATTTATGGAAGAATTTTTTGAACAGGTATATTGTGTCGTATAGTCCAGAATTTTAATTATCAATTTAGGTAGACACAATAAGACAAAACATCGATACAATATCTGGAAATGTCAATACTGTTAAACAAATGCATGATAAAATGCTTAGCTCCCCGCAAGCGGAAGAAAGTAGTTATTCCCAGTATATATCAATATTCTGAATTTATTTAGGGGATAAGCAGGAATTAGATCAATTAATGAATGACATCAAACGTATGGCAAATCGTGTTAGAGCTAGTTTGAAAAGTAATTAGCTTTTTTATTTCATGTTTAAAAATTTACTTTAGACATGGAAACCAAAATTGAGGAAGCAGAAAATCAGGATAGGTCATCAGCAGATTTACGTATAAGAAAAACTCAAGTTAGTCTCTTCATTCTATTATATATTTATAAAAATAATGTTTAGCATTCTACACTTTCAAGAAAGTTCATCGAAGTAATGTCTGACTATAACAAAACTCAAAACGAATACAGAGAAGGATGTAAAAATAGAATTCAACGTCAATTAGAAATTAGTGAGTTATTTGTGCGTGCAATATTTACATTTCTTAAAATGCTTAGTAATCAATATTTAATTTTGTAATTCGAATTTTTAGCCGGTAAGACAACTACTAATGATGAATTAGAAGAGATGTTAGAGACGGGCAACCCTAATGTCTTTACTCAAGGAGTAAGTTAGTAAATATTTAATATCACATGTTTCAAATTTTAAGCATAAAAATTAATTACAAGTTTTGTTTAGCAGTTAGAAAATTTTTATGTAAGTAGTTCTTGTGCACTAACCAATAATGTTTTTAAATTTTATCGCTAACTTTAGATAACCTTAACTAACATTTACGTACAAAGTGCCATTTGTTAATACTCATTATTCATCCATAATTATTCATGCTTATCAGCAGTTCAAATGTTTAACATTTTAGTGTTTCTATTGATTTAATTCATTTTCGGAATCCAGTTGTTTGTTTTTTGCGCCATTTCTAGTTAATTATTGAAATTAGTATTTTAGCGAACAGCACAGTTTAATTTACTACAGAATAATTTCTATTGCCAGCTTACAAATGATGTTTATGAAAATGAATACTGCGACACTCCAGATCTAAGAAAGTTAAATATAAACAACAAGTTAACAACAATGAATTCAAAAACGTGAAAATTTTGCTTTTTAACTCTGATTCTATTCAGTTAATCAGTTGACATATTTGACCTAATAGATATCTTTACTGTATAACATTGTTTTTTAGTTTTTTAAAATGTTTGTTTTGATCATTCATTTGTAGAAAATATGTCAAATTCCTTCAGCATACAATAGATTATATATTCCCAAGAACTAGTTTTAGCAGTTACTAAAATTTCCAATTAAGAATATCCTAGCTTTCTTTGAACAAATTGTTTCGGTTCAGAAGCAGTAGACTATTCTATCTATTGGAATTCCAAATTGATCAAAAATTAGCAATGCATTCCGTTTTTTTTGAAATAATGATAAATCGTTATTCTGCAACAATTTGTTCCCAAAAATTATTAACGCATTTTAATCAAAAGATTGAATTTTCTACTTTTAATAAATTAATTATTTTATTGTATATTTCTAGGATTTTTGTTTCTGCAACATTTGAATTCTTGATATAATAGATTGTTTCTTGCGACAAGATAAAATGGTTTCTGCATAGAAATTGACTGATGTAGTGATTTTATAAGATAAGTGATGGGCATTAAAAAAATTTTTAGCATTTAAATTGTAATACAACTAATTCAATTTTTCGTTAGGCCAGCAATACTTACCTAATTTAAATTTGCGTTAAATAATGAGATTATACGAGAGTAAGTGGCAAAAATTTAATTGTAATAATACGTACATGTACATTATTTTCACAATTGAGGCTTTACTATTTCATGCACTTTTTCTATCTATCGTTGCGCAAACCGCCTGATTTTCTCATAAATATAGTTTGGGTAAGCTGTGTTCACAAATGCACAGATCAATTAGTCGCCCTTTAATATCGCTTAACTGCATCAAACAATTGAAACATAGTTGAACAAGTATCTAACGATTTATATTGCGTTATGTATCCAGCAGCAACTTCTGACAGCAGTATTAGGTCTTTTCTTCAAATTGATGACAGTACGCAATTCACTGTAACGAACCCTGCTTGTATTGTGTCTCTGTCCACATAATAGGATAATGCTGCGGTTTGTGAATGAAAAATATTGTTTTTCCTTTCTGCCACCAGACTGCAACTTCTTTACTCTTTTCAAAAAGGTATTTATCGCAATAGGAATACGGGAATGAAACTGTCAGTAAAGAAACTGTGGCTCTTTAACATTGAAAAAGATCAAACATAATAAGGATAGGAATGTAAAAAGCACGGCTTTACGATGGTAATTAGAATAAATAAAAAAATGTAGGAAGTCGAAATAGTCTTAGCAGTAAGCTAGAAGCACGTGGGGGCAGTAGTACAAACGACAGCACTGTTAGGAACAGATCGAGTTCAGAGTAAATCTCTCAGCCTCCCTAGAAATTGGTTAGTTTCTATAACCGAAAAACACCAATTTGTGAGAAGGATAGAGTCAATAATAGGGTGTATTAGTCATAATAATAGGAAAAATTCTCGGTTTCTTTGAAGTACTTAGAATGGTAGAAGAACACAATCTTAGCTCATCTTTTGAATGTGTAAAAATCATTGTATGCATTAATTTTGAAGAAAGCATAATTGAATTTGAGAGGGAGGAGATATGGAAGAAATGTCTTATGGGACTCTTGTTCAGATATGTGGCACTGCAAAGAAAGTATTTATAGATTCCTAAAATCATTTCTTATTACTCGAAATATGTTTTAAAATTCCATACATTACGTTTTGGTGTCAAAATTGATTCCAAATGATAACATAAGCTGAAGATCAAAAATTCTATTTGCAGCATAACTTACAATGAACAGCAGTTACTGTGTGCCCCTTGCATTCAAAAAATTACCACATTCATAAAAAATTGCTGACACTTTTTTTAATGTGAACTATTGCATAAAATACACCTTCCTGAAACGTGTAGTGCCGGTGTGTTCTGAATACGCTTCTCTGGAGAACTTCCAATGAGTTTGCAGCTGTAATAAGGTATACATGTTGTGCTTGATTTTGATGTAATTATGACCTCATATGTGGGGTTACTATCTCAATTGAGAGTTTTTCTAGAACGTTTTTTCTTATCGCTTTTCAAGTGTTTCTTTTCTTGAACAGCACAAATGCGCCTTAACAGCTAGCATGTGATTGCAACTGTGTATCTCTACGCTTTTCAATGCTTATCAATGAGCTTATCAAAAATGTTAACATCGAACTTGTTAGCATTGTAAGACTCAGGTGTTTCTGATTTTTGGGATTCACTTGGGTTACAAACATAATCACTGTGAACAGTCAGAAGACTTCTGAAAAGATTGCCACCAATTCTTCGAAGCGGATTACTTTAAGATAGCATTGCAAGACATTTGGAATAGAGCATGTCTGCATCACTTTCAGCCTATATAAACGCATTCAGCCAATGTGTAAATATTCATGTATTGCATGAATATTTACGTCCAATTCAGTGTCTCCTGTAAGAACATCTTTAATTCTGATGCTATCCTTGATCATCAAAATCAGAATCTGAAAAATTATCTCTATGAATAGCCAGCAATTCTTCTAAGGGGTTTAACTTTATTCAATATGTAATTATAAAGCAAAACAAGCCTATTGAAATATTGTATTCTAGAGGAAAATTATTTCCAAAAAAACATACGTTGTAATATATGTACAATACAATATGTTACATATAAATTTAATACAAAATTCATTAATAGTGTTTTGGGGTCAAGATTGACGCTAATCTAAAAACCATGTAGCTTGTCCCAATGTGTGTAGAAAAAAGTGATTTGTATTATTGCATCACACAAATTTCTTAATTGTCAGGAAATATTAGCAACTTCTGTATGAAAATGACCCCATAAAAGCAAACTTTTAATGTTGGGATCAACTGTGATATCAGCATAGTTCGAGTGTGAATATTTTAGAAATGTAATACTTGCGAGTACAACTTAATACCATATTTGAACAAAAAACAGTTTTTAGCTTTCTTCTTAACAGCATACTTAGCTCAGTTAGTTATTGCAATTTGTACATTTTTTATTAAATGTGTTCCTAATAATAAATTACCAAATAGTTAAATTTTTCTTTTTCTTTCCTACTGAAGTCAGTGGCAAATACAGAGGGGCCCGGACGCCAGAAATATATAAATAGAAAAATATAGGCCCGAGCTCGGAGCACGAAGTCTTATAATAAAATGACATTTATATTTTTCTACATATTTCTTATAAATTTTATTGCATTCTCGTTAATTTTCGTGCACTGTTGCGTAATAGTAAGTTATTTTCATTTTCAAATTTTGGCCAATTTTAAATACCCCTAGTCATCTCTGTCGCCATCCTCCTCTATAATACTAACACCCCTCTCTCCCTACATGATCTTAGCTTGGCTCTTATTGATGCTCAGGGCAATTTTGAGCTGTTTTTTCATGACATCAAGTGTGGGAAAATATTCCTGTTGCACTATATAGTATGCGTACTTAAATTCTATTTTTACAGGCTTCTCAGCGATTTTCTTCAGTGAGCATATCCGCCTTCAATGTGTTTGAACTACTAAAATTTTGTCAGTAGAAATGCTTCACTACCATTTATATGCATAATATGATTTGCTGAAATATAACGAGAAGAAACTATACCATCTACTACAAATATACGAGAACTACCTATCTTCTGTTGTCAATGATAACCTACTGTGGCTCGCTAAGTTTCCCGGAAGATTTCAACACATTCATGAGCTGATGTTAATTACACTGACTATACCTGTTACTACATGTGTATTATTGAAAGATTTATTTTCGATAAAGTTGTTAAAGACCTTATTATAAGGCACAATTTTGGAAAATCCCTTAAATGGCCTCGCTATAACATTTATGAATAAAAATGTATGTGTCAATATGCACTGTTCATTTAATTTGTATCCGTAAGCAAGTTTATGAAAAATATCAATCCTTAAATGATTTTTGGGAATGGTTGAGCCTTAGCCCCTACCATTTTAAATCAGTCATTAACGACAAAAATTCTCTGGATTCTCTATTGCTTTGGCCCTCTCTAAAAATAATGCTGAATCCTCCACTGTTTTTGATGTTTCCTTGAATCTCAATTATGAGCACAAACATGTTATCTTTATTGAAATAATGTTGGCAAACTTTCTTACTCGACAATAAATAGTTGCTTCACAATTGTGATGATTAATCTCTGATATTTTAGATCACAATGGATAATCAGCAAGCGCAACAAGCTCTTGATGATGTTCAACAACGTCATCAAGAAATTGTTAAATTAGAAAATTCAATCAAGGAGCTCCATGATATGTTCATGGATATGGCCATGCTTGTTGAAAGTCAGGTCCGTATCTCATTTTTCTTGCAAACTAGAGTAAGGTTAAAAGACTATTTATTTCATTACCATTCTAAAATTTTAAGGTAGTGATTTCTTCATTGTTAAATATTTCTTCGATAAATAAACTTCCCAGGTGCTGTTAGTTTTCCCCAAAGGTATTGTCTTTTGTCCGTACTCTTCTTAAACTACTTAAACAATTGTAGTTGCAGTTCTTATTTGATATAGTACCATTTAATAATAGTTAATTGCCATTAATTCAATAATATACGATTTCATTTGAAATTTAAATGATTATTTTGCACTGATTATATTTCCTATAATATATTTAAAATATTTTGTATACTGTTGTTATGCTGATTGCCTTCTCATTGATGTTAATAAAAGTCATTTTGCTTTGTTTATGTTGAATTGTAGGTTGCAGACTGCCCTTTTCCTGTGGACTTCTGCTCTATAAAGGTGCGATGTGAATATTCTCTGTGTACTCTCGGTGGTGATTAACTTGTTATCCAACGTTCTCAAGACACTTTTTGTATCGCTTCTAATCTTCCATTACAATACCTTATACAGTATTTATAACTGTGTTGATCATTGGTTAGCAAGCCCAGATGCTTGCGGTGTTTGTTTAGAATGTACAATCGTAACACACAGATGTACTGTCAACCACCAAATATACACAGAAGCAGTGAACATAGCCTCATGTCGCATCTTTGTACAGCTGTTGTCCATACCGAGTTTTATGCTTTTCTTAGCATCAATGAGTGTATATTTCACTTCAGTTATTTATCTTTGTTGTTTTCATAGGGTGAAATGATAGATAGGATTGAATTTAATGTAGAGCAAAGCGTAGATTACGTAATGAAGGCTACACAAGATACTAAAAAGGCAGTCGCATACCAAAGTGCTGCTAGACGGGTAAGTGTACAATTCCTTACTAACCATGTTCTATACTAGGGTGAGATGATAGATAGAATTGAATACAATGTTGAACAAAGTGTTGACTTTGTCCAGAAGGCAACACAAGACACCAAAAAAGCCGTTAGGTATCATAGTGCCGCTAGACGGGTAAGTGACTACATGTTTAAGCTAGCCTCTCCCTCGGTGTTTGGCAATGTAGTACTTTAACGTTATTCATGCATACTCCCAAGTGGCCTAATTATAAAATTTCTTGCTTTCCTTTATATTGGGTATTAGCAATTTTGTTGGTATTCATATTCATTTCATTCAAGAGATGATTAATGTTATTTTCGAAGTTGGTTTTGTACTTCTTTTTTGTACAATTTTATGCAAATTTGTCACTACACAAATTTTATTACAAACGCTTTCTGAATTTTTTATTTGTTGCTTTGTGTTTGCTGCTATTTTATGTGGAAAATACTCATGTTTAGGCCACTTGAGAAAACAACTGTTTAGCTTCGTTTATGTAAATTCGTACAATTAGTAGGAATATTTGCCCGGTGCTGAATCAAGAACCTATTACTTTAGCAAAAAAAATTGCGTAATTTACAATTTTTCTATAGTTTGCGTTTTAATAGGTTCTAGAAATGCCACATTTTGTGAATAGCAAACCTGTTTCTACTTAGTGTTGTGAGTATCGCCCAAAGGTCTAGCGGTGTTCAATATTGTTCAATTGCGCTTTACTAACTATTGGCATGCGGTTGGTAAATGATGACAGGAAGCTAACTCGATTTGCATTGGTCGAATTAATGTCTATTTTTAATTTCAAAATATTCATTTTATGAGGCATACTATTATATTTTGGAAATATTCTGTTCTTGTCGAAAACAATGCATTCTCAGTAATTAAATCTACTGCAGCTGTTTATTGCAGGGACTAAACTGTTTAATGCAATATTATTATTTTTATGAGAATTCATTGTAATCACGCAATCGCCAATAGTCGGTGAATAGCATTATTACCTGTTTGATTTGGTGGAAGAGGTCTGACGAATGACTGGGTCTGGTTGCCATAAAAACTGCAGATCCAGTCATTCTTCCTTTTCCACCTATAAATTATGTTGTCTTTGTGTTGCTTTAATTAACCTTCCTTTCAATTCTTGTACTAATTCTGTCTGAAATTAACAACTAACACTTGATCTCCTGGAATTATGTTGAACTTGAATATTTCCACTGACGCTCTCTGGTGAGAGTGAATAGTGCGGCGAATAATTCACTTTTTGTCGCTCGTCACTCAATTCGTAAACCGACTTCAAAGATGCGCTGTCATTAATTTTTAACAAAAGTGTCTCTACTACACAAAATCTTTATCGCTACAATTCAATAGTCGCTGAATGAAATAATTCAGTTGAAAATATTCTGCCCCATTTCATTAACGGGATATTCAAATTTACAGAATACCGAATAAAGGTATGACTAAAAAATGCAAAGCAAAGCTTGTTTTTAAATCCCCTATTATTCTAGGCATAAAATCACACTTTAGGATGCACTTTCTAGCTTGAATCCTTTCTTAAAGTTTGTTTATGTTCTTGCAATTTAACAAACTAACAGCTTCCATATAACCCATATTCTATATTAGAGTGCTTTAGAAAAAAATAATTACTATTATAATAATTGTGGTCGCCGTGGGTATTTTTCTTGCCATTGGAGGTACATACTTAACAATGATGTTTGGTGATAAAATGAAGAAATTGCTTCCCTTCTAGCCACCAATTGCATTAAAGTTTCAGACAGAATTGTACTTACATATCATGTTGTCATTGCCTATAGCTATAGACTTTATTTGGTGCTATTTTTTATTTATATTGCATGATTGCATGTTTAAATTTTATACGACTATTTATTGAAAGTAATACTTAGTTTTTTGTTAGTAAAATTTATTTTTGCATGTGGATTTTGTATTAAATTCGTTTTTCAACTTTTTTCTTTAGCAATGGTTTCTAAAAAATATTTAATCCATAGTTATTTTAATTTTTGAAGTTTGCGATGCCAATGCTTCTTCTGGGAAGTCTACTGAATAATAAATGATTTTTCCGAAACTTTACATGGACGTAGGCTCTCGATAAATGTGGAGTTCTTTTTTAGAATATTAGTTAGTATTTAATTTGATTGTTTTCTACAGTTATCAATCTTTGAGTAGTTTGCAGTGTTTCAAATTCCCATCATGTCGAAAGGTAAAATCTAATGTTAATTACAAAATTGTGATTTTAATGCCAAAAATTGAATTGGAATCGGTTGAGTCGAGTACTCACAGAGGGTTACAACTGCGCATTGTTGCTAAACAAAGCTAATGGGTCGATATTGCAGTATGGATTTCGAAGACATGTTTCGCAATTATTTCACGGCCAATCAAGATAAAATTGTTTTGAATTTGATTGGATTTCATTATTTATATCAATAATCAACCAAATGCTTAAGTTTGTATAGCATTTGTTCATAGTTTCTATAAAAATTTTCGGGAAGAATCTTTCCTTTGTTCCATCGTGCTTTCATGTGATTTTGAGTGCTTGCTGAATTGCTTTTTCACTACTTCCAAATTTCATTTTATTGATTGAATTATCAATTTTTAATTCACTCTTTTTTCAGAAATTGGTGGATTATTGTGTTTTGTTAATTGACATCTGACACGCATAATCGAAGCGTAATGGGTGGTCTTTTACATAACTGTTAATAAGAAAATTGCTATATACGTCTTTTAAAATGTGATGTTTCATTGAATAGTGTTAAAGTAAATTGCTTTTTCATTATTTTAAACTTATGTTTCACAGTAGTTGCATGATACATCTTAGTTTAGTGAGTGAAGGTCGGTTGCGAATTTCACGACATTGTGGGAGTCGCTTTGTTTATTAAACACAATTCTATTGTTGTTTTTATTGTCGTCGAACGACAAAACATTAAAATTGTAATTCCTACAATTGTTAAGAGTATTGTGTGGGGAAATTTTGAAATAATTTGCTTAGTGGTTAAGCTAAAGCTATTTGCTAATGGGAAGACAATCAGTTGAAATCACTAAGAAGGCATTAGATCAATTGTCAATTGCATCCATTTTTGTACATTAATAAAAATAGTTTTCTAAGTGCACTTATGTTTCCAATACTATAAACTTATCTAACATTTGAAACAAATGCCTGTATATTATATTGCTAAATAAGTCTGTTATAGCACAAAATAAACTATTCATTGTAAAGTTTTACAAAATATTTTTAGAGTAAAACATGACAGCACTAATGTTGAAATTTCATTTTTCAGGGTCTTATAGATTGTTTTTAAAAAGATTTCAAATATTTTCACGGTTTCGTTTAAAATAGTTTGGTTAAAGCCAGAGTATTGACCCAGTACTTGGGATAGCTGTCACTTGAAAATATATATTTGACATTTCTCAGAAATACTTAAAAGTACTTCGTTTTAATTGAAATGTTGGGTTTTAGATAGTTTTTTTCTTCGCAGTGGCCTAATAGATACAGAAATTCTGCAACTTCTGTCTTTAATAACTACATCAGCCACGTTGAAATATTTTTTAGTAAAGCAGGACTAATCTTAAGTCCACTTAGAGTGAAATTATCGTTTGATGTAACCAAACTGATTATTCATGTTGATGTTATGAAACTACTTGAAATACATGTTTTTTCTGAATACATGATTATAAGCATTCGGGAAATTCGTACAAGTACTTGACTCCACTTGATACTTAGTAAATACCATACTTATCAATACCCTGGGTCTAACGAATATCTTTAGAACCTAAAAATATGCATCACTGTCTACTGAAGATTTCAGAAGCTATTTACTTTCTAGATTCAATTAAAAAATCTCAAATAATATAAGCCTAATTTTTTTGAAGCGGCTTGTATATAACAGGCCTTGTTTTTAGGCTTTTAGATGTTGTCCCGTTAAACTACCGCCTGCAAGTTCTAATCGTACATTTGTATTTTAATTTTAATTATAATGGATTATTTCAATTTAATTATTGGTTTTGTTTAAAAGCGGTTTATCTTAATTCGCTGTCACTGCTCGTTTTACTTTCCATTAAATTCTATAGATAGTTCATTTAACAGAAATCGCAATCCACCAGCAGGTGAGGACGGTTGGATTGAAGCATACGGAATTATGTGGCAAGGAATTCACCGTTACTTTTTAATGGATGTCATTAAAATCATGTGGGTTCTTCCAATTTGGTTTAATGAAATTTGAAACCTGTTTTGGTTATTTTTTAATATATATTCCATTAATCAATTTTCCGAAAGTTGTACATAAGTCCCCAATAAATTCGAATAATTCGCTTTCGAATTAAATTTTATTTACCTTATTCTAACCTTATTTCAAGACTGCATATTTGCGATTAAATGTATGCTTGCTTCGATTGAGTAGTTAATACTTACTTTCTGCATGTTGTACAGACTTCTGCATTTGTTTTTTCAGTTTGCATTAATAATCGAGCTTACGCTTTTTTTAAAACTGCTCTATGAAATATTTTAGTGTTAACATTACGAACTGTTTGAATTGCCAGGAAGCAATTTTTTCTCAATCTTTGCCTGTCATCACGAAGACCTTTTTTACTTTCTGTAGCATTTGACAAGGCGTACTATAGTACGCTTTGTATCTGGTAATCATTAGATGATGTGGCATATTACTTTTAATAAAATTCTCCACATTTTTTAAAGTGATATGAAAATGCTCATGACATGAAAAAAACTTTCAAACCGTTTTTCGGATCAATAATCTTATAAGTTTATCTGCCTAATTAGGTTAATGAACTATTTTACATCATTTATATTTGCCATAAATGGGTGTTATTACTAGTTTCTACTGCATACATGTACATTTTGTACTTTTGGGAAAGCTTATAAAACATATAATTCTTTGTTTGAATTCTAAAACAATATTCTCCTTAGATACGTTCACTTTCTTTGCATGAAGTGTATAATGCATGTACTGGTAATTGCTGCAATAATATGCAATGATTTTTATACATATAGCTATGAACAATACTGTAATGCTTTTCCTTAATTTATCTATCATTCATAACAAACCATGATACATTGCTATAAATGATGAACGCTTAACGGGTGATCGTAAAACTTTCTTTGATTAAATACATGCCTTCAATAAACAAACATTAAAAAGTAATGAGGTACCCAGGTGCCATTAATTTCATCTATGACTCAAATATGGTTTATTATTAGTGAGCTATTCGTGCGTTTACCAAATGTTATTTGATTACTCTCATTCAATTAAAAAAATTAACTGTTTCAAATGGTGTAATACAAAATTCGTGTACATTTTTATAATTCAACATTAATTAAGAACTATTCATATCTATAATCAGTATGATCCTTTTTTATAATTTTTTTTATTTTCAAGATTGTATTGCTTTCAGTTACTAAAGTTTATTTTGTAGATTAAATGTGTGTTTTTAGAAATCCATAATTCTCTTTATCATCGTAGCAGTTATTGTAACAATTCTCATCATATGGTTAATCATTATTTTGAAATAAATGCATGCATTCATTTGTCTATCTTCTTTCAGTAGCAATGCATGATTGCATGGGATATTTTGCATGTTTTACTAATTAATTCTCTAACGTGGATTTTTACGCTGCCTTCAGAAAAAGTTGATGATTTTGGCTTGCTGTGCGGTTCTAGTAGTGTTACTTTGCATTTTTCTCTCAATTTATATAATGTAACTTCCATTATATTTATTTCTGCTTCTATGCATTTGCTCGCTGTGATTTTGTAAGTTCATTGCGTGCAGTTTTACAGTTTATCTGTATGAAGTGCAGTAAAATGAATTGTATTGGTGGTTGAAAGCATATGCACTTGCATTACCAGCTGCACCGAGAATTGGCTTTTACTTGGATAATCCATGTAATGCTTTTTACCTCCTTAGATTTTGTATAATTTTAATAGTGCAATTTTTTAGAAAGTGCCAATTTCTATTTTAAATGTTTCTTGTACATTTAAAATTTTGCACGTGCTAGTTGAGATTTATGTAAAGTATTTTTGTACATAGCTGTCAATGAAACTATAGATATTTAGATACTACTTATACGCAGAATTTTAATATTTGTCATTTGAAATTGATTTAATAGGATTGCTAGAATTTCAAAGAGAACATGTATGTACAATGTTTGCATGTTTTATACAAGTTTTGTACGCTAGGATTTCTTGTTTGAAATTGTTATGATTCATATAAATAAAATTATAGTCTAACTTTATTTTATAACGCTAAAATAACAAATTCAAATTTAAAAAATTGATAAGCAATTTATTCCCAAACACATTGTTTCCAACTATCTAGGTTTTTAAGTGAAGCTATTTCTTTGAACAGCACAATCCAAATATTCTGTGAATTTTTAATTAGTGTCCAATAATCTTTAATCCAAAACCTCGCAGAGGGAATTCGCTTCAAGGGGTAGAGCGGAATCGCTATTAATCAGGATCAATAAAACTTGCTAAAAACGGGAGTATCCATTGGCTAATAAACAGTTTTTCTGATTTTTAGGGTAATTGACAATGATTTTCAAAATCAAATTTAACGATTTTTGAATGTTGTTAAAAATTAGATCCAGACGGAAAAATAATGATGTCTTGAGTAAGAACGACAGCAAAGTAATTTAGAAGTTATTTTTGCGCATTGACTCAATTTTTTAACGAAATAAAACCATTTTACCTGTGATGTTACTTGTAAAATTATTCTCAATTACGTTAAAAACAGAAACTAGTGATTCTAAATGGGTAGTCCGCGTTTTTAAAGAATTTTGAGTGAAAACCTTGAACACTTTTAGCGTCGTATAAAAATAATTTTTGCAGGACATGTTTACGTGACCTGTGGAATGGTAGAAACAGCGTGAAACAAAGAAGTTAAGTTTTAAGAACCCAACCTTACATTTTAAAAACAATAAGCTTAAGCCCAACAAATTAAGACACTTACGGTCACTAGGCATTATAGTCAGTCCCTTCAATTTTATTTTTTGCAAATGCTTATAAAGTGAGTACCTTCGTGATTATGTACAATTTTTTCATGTTATTCTTAATTTTGAAGAAAACAATCCGTTGCTTGCCAAATACTGTTAACGAATTTCCGATTGTTTATTTGTTAAGTGTAACTCCAAAAATAATTATATGTCTACTTCTCTTCACCTTCAGTATATACCTACGTAAGCGACATGCATAAGATCACTGATTATAACTTAACCTAAATTATCCTAGCGTTACCATATGGTAACGCTAACATAATTGACTACATTACATTAAGAAATATTCAAATTGCAATATATTGTATATTTTGACAACATATTCTTGCTCCATTTTTGAATTATGATAAAAAGTGTTTACACCTGCATGGGGACTGTAGTAAGAGCAATTTTCCAAGAATCAAAATCTAAAATAAAAAATTCAGGTTAATTCAATATGCTGATAATAAATCGATGCATTTAATAATTGAATCTATAGCATATGATTGTTGACATATTTTCCCAGGCATAGTTTGCTGCTCACTTTAATTCATAACAGTATTTCAATTGTAACTTTTAATATCAATAATCCCAAGTTTACATTTAGACAATTCCGGAGTATCTGTGACTTGAGAGGGGTTGGCTTCCCTTAACTTCACCGAGCAAAGTTACTAATTTTTTATTTATCTTGAAGTGAGGCTCTTGCCGATTAAAATCAAATGAGAATTTATTTCGGTCTTTGAAAACACTATTATCAAACTGTACTCAAGTGCAATTCATTAAAAAACTAAACTAATTATAGCAACAGTTTTAAAAATTCTTATAATTTGATAAAGGTATAAAGCTTACGTTAGTAACAGTTAAATGTGATTTTCGTTTTCAATTGAAGATGAACATTGTTTTTGATCAACAACTTTGTGGGCTTTCTAACTGTTTAATCACAAGGGCTTAAAACTTGAAAAACGAGTGATTACACAGCTAATTGCGGCAGGGTATTGCTATTTTGAACATTATTCAGAAATCTGTGTTTTAGTTTCTAAAAATATTTTATTTAAGAAAAGGCTTAACTCTAATCCGTTAACAGCAAAAGAAAACCGCAAAGTTGAAAGTAGATGCCAACTATGGGCTTGTCGCATAAAAACGCAGATCCTTAAAAAAAATTATACAACAAAGCAATTTTTTGAAAGAGCACCCTGGAAAGTGTGCGGAATTAAAACGCATGGGAAATTTTCAAAGTTGTTATAAGAATCGGCTTTTGCATCTGCGATTGCTGCCTATCAGCATGCATCTACAGCTTTTAGATCTTCAATACTTAAACATTACTAAATGGAAAATACGATTTTGTTACTTACGAATACATTTCTGTGTTTTCACATAGAAAACCTGGATTGCTTTAATTACTATTTCCATGGTGTTGTATACATGGCGAATTTCATCCATTGCTTCACTTGTATGCATTTATTTGATTCTTTCACCATAGCCTCTGGCCAACTGAAGGCTCTAGTTTCTACTTTCATTGATAGTTTATCGTTATGATAGTCAAAGTTACTTTTCCAATTTCGGATTTGCTGCTGTTGAAGTTGTCGCTCCTCCAGAGCAATTCTTTGCTACAGTTGATCTCAAGCATTGTGTAAGCCCTTTGCCAAGACTTTCTTTACGCAGTACTGGATTTTCCGCAATAATTGACTTTTAGAAAAAAGTATATCAGCGACGGATCCAGGTTGTTCCATATGAGTGGGCTATGCAAGTGTCAGTCGGAGCTTGCTAGAATAGAACAATCACCTTCAACTTACCTACGTTACCATTTATGCAAGACTATTTTGAAACAATTACTATCTAACAATAAGTTTATTATTTACTCTGAGGATGTGTCAATAAAGTCCATAAATCCAATTATTCAATATCTGTTTTCACAATTCTTAACTGCAAAAAAATCACAACTTACTTCAAGTACAAGATAGAATCATCTTTGTCTTAACATGAACAGTCAACTAAACTATTACTTTAACTCGAGAAAAGGTTGTTAAGAAACGAAATTTCAGCAGCTTTTCTAGGCAAAATGAAGATCGCTTTAAAAAAATGGAATATATTTTCAAAGATTGACAAAATGTTATTAAGACAAAATAAAACATAAAAATCAAATAAAGATCACATAAATACAAGTGAGTTTCAAAAAATTTGCATGAAAAAACCACATCAAGAGGCTTTGTTTTCCCCAGGATAATATGAGGCAACGTCTAATTCATCAGTTAATTCCACAATGCTAACATCAAGACGATCTTGAATTTTATTTAAAATCACAGTATCTTCAGGACTAAAAACGAATGTGATTGCAAATCATTTAGCTCAATAACGACCGACATGTTGAACACTTTGTATATAGGAGTTTGTATCTTCTGGCATATCATAAATATAATGATCTATCTTTCAAAAATCCATTCCAGTACCTAGAAAATATGTTACAACAAAAAATTCTCTTTTGGAAATCCAGAAAGGACGATAATTATTCTTTTTGTTTCATCGTCGGTAAATGCTCTAGCAAGGAAATGCTGATCAAATAAATATTCGTTCAGGGTTGCGCATCTTGAAACAGAATTAAAATAAATTAATTTTAAATAAGAACTGTCAGAGTCACTTGAGGTAGTGGCTGGCTCCAGCTAAGTGGTGATCAACTTCAAGCCTGGAAATTTCATGGTGTCGTCTAGTTCCACGAATGCAGAAGATCATGCCTCGTAACAAGGAGAAGCTAAGTTTGAATCTTATCCAGTTGTAGATTGTAGAATAGGCGGTATGCCTTTTATCAGCGATTAAACCACAAAGTTGTTTTAGAAACTTTTCAGTAAGCGGTGATGCTCCACCAGAAGCACTGAAGACAAGCGGTTCAATTTCTAGTACTTTCTGTTGGTACTGTCTTGTTTTTTCAGTTTCATATAATTGAAACGTTTCTGCTGCAGGTCTTCGATAACAAGGATTGAATACTCTTACATCAAAGAATGTGCAATGGCCATAACTCCAGAATCCAACGGCAGAGATGTCTAGCTGAGCTCCATCAGAAGTGTTAAAAGAAGAGGTCAAAGACTTGGTTTTTATTTGTGTGAGATGTGGTTCTTTTTTAACATCAATACAAAATTCAGATAATGCTTCAGATAGTATATCACGCAATTCATTATGACGTCTTGCAACGAAACCACCAATGGGGCAAGAGAATGCATGTGTAGTGGCGAAACCCTTGGTGCATACACACGTCTTAGGCATATTAGCAGGTTCAATACCTTATCTCAAACGGATGCTATCTCTAAACTCGCTCTTGTTGAGGCGAAATCCCTTTTATTTTATTGAAAGAGCAATAAGCCGTGAAGAGCAACCTTTGCGTGATATTGTTTGGCTTTCTGTTGATCTTCATTCAGTTCCTTTAACAGCTGTTGATATCTGGATTTGATACAGGGTGTCCATTAAATATTTGCCAAAATAAAAGGCTGATAAATCGTATCTACATTATTCAATGGATGTAATTACGCTATGGTCTTGTCGCTAATTTGTGGGGATTCGATTTTTTGTTCAAATGCTTCACCTTTCATTTCGATTTTCAAATTAATTATTTAAAAATCGTTCAGAATCAGTTTGCATTTAATTTAAAATGGATCTTGAACTTTCCGATAAAATTTTGCTTTTGGAATGTTATATTATTGGTGGAAAGTCAATCACCACTGCCATACGAGATTTCTGCAGAAATCTCTCAAGATTATTTTCGAGCATGCATATTGGCCGTGCCGGAGCGATGCCGAAAGTGTCTGGAGAAAAANAAAATAGACAGGGTGTCCATTAAATATTTGCCAAAATAAAAGGCTGATAAATCGTATCTACATTATTCAATGGATGTAATTACGCTATGGTCTTGTCGCTAATTTGTGGGGATTCGATTTTTTGTTCAAATGCTTCACCTTTCAT